>JBBPQP010000259.1:0-34826 GCA_038092555.1 Boletus subgraveolens | reverse complement strand
GTTGCGGGGGGGTGGGTATGCGTGACCGCGATGGGCGGGTCTGGGCTCGAAAGGAGATTCTGATCCAGCGTGTGTGCTGGAGAGTGTCGGGGTGCGTCTGGGGGGTGGAATAGGGCTGTGATTTGTCGCAGGTGGAAAAGGCACGGTCGAGGTCGAGGACGTCGAGAACGAGCGAGTCGCTCTGTCATCCGAGGATACGAGTACGTTTCTGCATGGCAAGTTTGGAGCTGTTCTCGACTTTGATGGCGGTGTTGAAGGCGTGGCGGACATGCTGCACGTCGAGCACGATGGAGCATCAGTGCCAATAACTCGACACAAACATCTCGTCCACACCCACCTCGCACGTGACCAATATCAGGAAGCGACAATTCAACATCTACTCGGACGTTTGCTATGTAATATATATACGGACAAGTCTCTACGACACGAGGCCCCTCTCTATGAAAATCGTATTGCTCCTGTGGTCGGATCGGTCAACGTGAAGAGCGGCGCATGCGAGATGACAAGGGCGAACAGCGCCATCCTGCGAGAACAGACGTGGTCAGCGTAATGTGGGGGGAAAAAACTCCGGAGCACGACTCGTCGGTGAACGGAAATGCGGGAAGAGGCTGTGTCACCACACCACCGAGGGTCGGCCAGGATCCGCACAGGAAGGATCCCAAACACACGTCGGCATTCAATAACCTGCATCCCCAAAACGTGCCGCCGAGACATAGCATAATCTCAAAACAATACGGTGGAGTAGCGCCCGCGCAGCTCAAAGACGTCATATGAAAGAAACGGTAAATTGTGACGTGTAGCGTGGAGCTCGGATTAGCGACACAGAAACAATGTGGTGGAACAAAAGTTCACAGATGCGTGTTCATGGAAATCCATGATCCGGGAGTGGAGCTGCTCTGTGGAGAATAATGCTAGGCACTCACATGAGGGTGGCCCAGGGGGTACTTCCACCTTCCTTGGCGCGCAGTGGGTGTTGGTTCATGACTCCGTTAATAGAAAGAATGAGAACCGGCCATGCGACGTATCTATAAGTCCATTTGCCCAAAGCGAACCGCAGACCGGTTATTTGAGACACGATGCACCGAGGGGTGAGCAAAGACGCCCAGCAACCTACGGCAATATGTATCAACGTACCTATTCCTTGTCACCATCACCATCCCAGCGAAGAACATACCCATCGAGCCCATTGCGTCTATAACAATGAGAGTTAGCTGCAAATTCTGAATCCTCAACTCTTGCGACAAAAAGCTGCTACGAACACAACTTTGAGAAGCAACTCACCGACAGACTCTGCTTTCCACGATTTTGGAAGGGTCAATCTCGTCTCTCGCGAAGAATCTCTAGGATCATTGAGAGTGTTACTACTCGACATGCTTGTGCACCGTGTATCTCCAGTCGTCGACCTGCAAGGAAATGTTGGCAGCTACGAGCGTGGGAACCTGCCCCGGATACCTCCTATGTACTCGGCCTCAACTTGAACTTCTTCAGACTATAGCAATTATGTAGCATCGAGTCCTGCGCTCTGGCTCCTTCACCAAGTTGCCTCGACGAGAAATCTATTGCACTCCTGCGGGACTGACCTTTTCTTCGGCGTTTTTCGCGTTGGGTTTCTTAGGTAGCCTACCGACTACTGTTGTCCTCGCCAGTCCCTCGAACTCGGAGTACATTGACTTGCGCCGTGGGTCTTCATATCAAATGTCCATATATCATCATGCACCGTCGCCCATCATTCATTGGAGGTACATGAGGATCCTGCCTCGGAGTCGTCCCTCGGTTCTCAAGTAGGTGTGTTCGCAACTAGCGCTCGAGCGTCCTCATGCCATCGTGGGACAAGGCACCTCGAGAGGCAGGTATCGGCAGTCATGGGAAGTATCTTCAAAAAGGCTGCTAGCATGTATTCTATGACTAGCGGTGTGCATAGTCCCAGGGTGATTCAAGTCTCAATCCCGTTCGAGTTTGTTCTCTTGGTCAGCGATCACCCTATTACCGGTGTGTTTGAAATACCGTTTGATTTTAATCAGCTGAAATGTATTGGGATGCTTTTTTCTAGGCTCGAGCTGATGGCGTCCATCCTGAGTTTCCAACACAGTCGAGTGTCAGAAAGGATTTCCAATGAATCGACTTTTCTCCAAGCTCTGGACATGAACATATAATATGTAAATACCCTCTATTGCTCCCCTCGCTTCTCTAAAGTGTATCGTCATTTGCAGACCACTGTGTAGACGATGGACGTCCGGTCCACGGAGTTCAGCCACGTGGTATTGCCCCAAACCCGAAGTCGAACCGGCACAATTCACGCGAGACCCGTGGCCGTCGAAAACGTTTCCGTTCTTGTTAGTGATCGTCCAAGAAACATTACATTACCTCCCCAGTGGGAACAGCGATACAATTATGCTACTTCCGCGAGACTCAGAGAGCTTCTCGATTCTCATGACGACCCTGCTCCAACATGTGAACATTCCGTCCTCGGTGACCACTCCGTCCTGTTCGGACAATCATTAAGATACACTGGTGGTCCCCTGTATCTCAAAAGATAGACTACGGGGTGAAGTGGTTTCGGGAGTCGCAATCATGAACCTCTTCTTGGCAATTTCAATCGTGATGGAAGCCTCGCCACTTGTGAACGGCCAACAACAACACCCCGACTCCTATGCCTACCCCGATCCCCTCGTCGTTAACACGACTACTGCATCATACCGTGGTTACCTCGATGTAAACACCACCGGTATCAACCTGCACAAAGCAGTATGAAATACACTTTACTGCCACGACAGGTGGCGCGATTCGATGGTTTCCCCCGCAAGCCTACACGCCTCCTTCGTATGTGCAGAACGCGACCGCGATGGGGGCAGCGTGTATACAAGGCGGTTACAATGCAGGCAATGGAACGCAGGCCCAGAGTGAGAAATGCCTCTTTCTCAACGTAGTCGCCACTGTCGGTGCGCAAGGTTTGCTCGTCTACGTCTACTCTCGCACGTTTTCTGTGATTCTCGTAGCTGAAATGAGAGTGTAGAGCGCCGCGGAGGTGGCTTCGTAGACAACGCGGCATCCGACCCGAAGATCGAGAGATCGCGGCTTGCTTCAACGGATAACCCATCGTTTACGTTACATAATTGCAACTACCGTTTGGCCCTTTTCGAGTTTCCTGCGTCATTACCGGAGATCGCGGAGGCTGTCCAGAGACAGGACTTGGCCGTTCTCGGCACGCGTGCTGCTGTCGAGTAGACGGTTGCCAATATTGCTCGATTCGGGGGTGATCCCACGAAAATCACCTTCGGAGGTACGACTTCTCCTAGGTGTCAACTAAGCGGGAGTTCCTCAAGATGAGTCCTGTGGGAATCTGTCGGTGCAGGTGAGCGTGCAAGTGATGGTGCGAAAGTTGTTCACTTTTCTGTTTACAGGAATGACATTGTACTATCCTGGTGTTCAAGCACTCACTGACAAGATCATCTAATTTTCAGGCGCCGTCATGCAAAACTTGGACAGTGAGTTCAAACCAAACTCGGATTCATGTTACGTATTGACACCTATGAACTAGCTCCTCAACCAATGTGGCCACTAGGTCAACAACTCAACATCATCGCTCAGAATTTCTTCCTGCCCCATTGGTACCGGGGTAACTTGATTGTTTGCGCCAGACCGATCCATTAGAACTCGAGGCGGTCCTCATCGCCCCGGAGGCTCAGCTCCAACCCGTGATCGATGACATCACTGTCTTCTTGGATCCCGTCGGACTACAAATCATTGGACAGACCGGAAGGGTTCCGTTGCTGGTTGGAAACAAGGTGATTGATGACGTTACACTGCTCTCCCCGCACACTGATCGGTTGTTCAGGGCGACAGTAGAGCCCATACGAACGAGAGTGCTGAGATGTCAGTGATCTCGCATTCACCTTTTCCAGTACGTCGACATTATTGACGCCCTTGGTTGAGGCGACAACTTGAATTGCCCATGGGCCAGCCTCGACGTCGTTCTTGGACTCTTCCCCCTCTCTCTGCGGCATATCCCTTCACTATCAATGCGACCACCGCCATGTGACGTGACACACACCTGGCTTGTCTATTAAAACCTTGCGTTGTGGCGAACCCAGTTGCTCAAGCTTCTCGTTTCGAAGGTACTACATGTTTGCATCGGTCGCTGGCAACTCGGTACTTGCATTGGCACATTCCACGGTACATCACCGCCCCTCTTCTTCTGCAACTAGCTCCTCATCGTCACATCGTACTCCAGGCGAGGATATCCAGTTTGTCATGAGTCGCCCTGTACACTATCGTCGACCAAGCAGTACCGTATACCCCCTGCGTCCCCTTTTCGAATGCAGTGTTTTCGATGACATGGCCACCATATGGACCAACTTCATCGGAGGTGGTCTCACGCTCGTGTTTCCAATATGACGAGTCATTCACAATTCCATTTCACATAGACCTCGAACTTGGCTCGCAGATCTATCGACGCGACCTGTCAGTACCGCAATCAGATCTTACTGTTGTTCCTCGAGGTAAATGTCTATCGAGAGGGAGTGTCTCGCGTTGGTTGATAAGTCGGCTCGGAGATTTACCTCGACTATGGAGCGTGGACATACACGGATTGGAATGGGGATGTAGAACTATAGTATTGGGATGGATGGTGACGCCCATCATGAGCTGCGTAGGTGATGGATGCTCGATGGATTGGACGATGTAAAGGTAGGACGATAGATGCAACACGTTGGGGTCCGGCGTGATCAGCTCATGGAACCACATTGGGGACGAAATCAAGACTAAGAAAACGGGCACCTGACGAAGCCGTAATATGTTTGTTGATTCCTTGCCGGGGGTGAATCCAGTCATTGCCTATGACGGGCAAGATCGCACAGCATCAAGAACTGCGATGGGAGAACCCATCCCTCATCCAGTTGCACACTATAAGCGACCAGCTTGACGCGCGCTACACGGTCCAAATCACGGTTCGAAGCAAAGAACGACACGCGAAAAAGAAAAACTGACTACGACAGCAAGTACCTCTTCAAATAGTCGATCGTAGCAGCATTCACGTATTCGATCACACTCTTCTGCCTGTACCCTAACACCGATTCAAACTGGATGAGCCAACGATCAGGAAAGACGACCAACCCTCACCGTGTCCTTCTCCTTCACAAATCACCAACTGTGCTTGTCCTCCTGGTTTGCCTTTCACAATCGTGTACATGGCCACAGCTTCGTGCACCGTCACCCGCGTGTCTGTTTCGCCGTGGGTGATGAATAGAGGTACGCTGATCTTCTGGGCGTTGTTAAGGGGCGAAATCCGTCCCAGGAAGGCTCGGATGGCAGGGTCCGATTCGTCCCCATATTCGAGACGTCTGTTTGCACGGCGCACGGGGGCCGTGTTCTCTAGGAACGTGACCCAGTTTCCGATGCCAAAGTTGGCAACGCCGCATTTGAGCTTGGAGGAGTAATGCGTGAGTGTGGCCTGGACAGGAGCTCAATGGTTAGATGGCTGAACACGTGCGAGATCACGACGGAACGAACTCACAAAGACCATGTATCCGCCGTCTGAGCGTGCGGTGATATGTTAGCGTCCGTGTTAAGCGTAGAAGAAAAACAAATGTTCACATGAACCACCCATGACTGCGATCCGCGACGGATCGAGTTCCCCAGATAACCCAGATCCGATGTATTCGATCAATGCATTGATGTCTCTGTCATTATCCCTCGTAAATAAACAAGGAAAGATGTCAGGGTACTTACTTGACTGCATCCTCGCGCTTCTCAACGTCGTCCGCTGACATGTACTTCCTTCCATAACCCGAGCTACCTCTTACGTTCGGATAAATCACAGCAATTCCCAATTCGTTCAGAAGATAATCATGGGTTGCACTACGCTTTGTTGTCAATCGATTGTTATGGGAGACAGGAGGGCCTAAACTCACGTCCTATACTGCACCGTAGCCTGCGACTCAGGGCCACCATGGATGCCGATAACAACAGGAGCCTTGTTCTTTCCTTCATTCGGATGATAGTACAAAGCAGGAACCTCCAGCCCATCAAAGCTTCTGAATTTGATCAGCCGTGGCGCGACAGCCTTGGTCACTTCGGGTGCTGCCGCCTGAACGTATGGTGTCATCTCGACATCCACATAGGCGTTACCATCGGGAGTATGCTTGAGCGTTTGCAGATCCAGGGTTGCCCTTCGCACGAATCCACGGGACCGATATGAGGCAAGACGGAGTGCAATCTCGTAGGGATGTCCGTTTCGCCCATTATGTGTGTACGCGATCCATCCCCTTTCCCATCCAAGCTTGACCTCGATCACTGTATTTTTATTCGCGCCACTGAGATGCATAGCATACAGAGTGTTCCAGCCTTCCACATTCGCGGTAAAGTAGATGCAGGCGTCTGTGACCTTGAGGTATCCCACCTCCCACGCGATGGGTTTCAGAACAGGGACGGAGACGCCAAGGTTGGGGGTAGTAATATGCGTGATTGTACGCTGATCGATGTCGTACGATACGACGGCGTCGAAATCGCCGTACGCATTCGTGATAACATATGCTACATGGGGATTGGAAGGATCAAGGGAGAACGATCCGTTCGCTGTCGTTGCCTCTTCGCGTTCGGTGGCCCCTGGGAGAACAATGCGCTCGACCTTGCCTGGTTCTGGACCAGATATGTCAACCACGAACATGGGTTGATAGACGTTTCCATAGGCGCGTGTGAGAAGAAGGTATTTGTCGTCGACAGAGATGGACCGAGTGACCCATCGCTCTGTTTTTCCATCTCGAAGAGGAGGGGTGACTAACTTGGAGGGGAGACTAAAGGGAGTTGAGTCGCTTGTGGCCCCAGTGTTAGAGTCGATCAAACGAGTCAAGTAAGCAAGCGTGTCAGTGTCGTTTTCCTTGTTTGAAACGAACGCCATCAGTCTGAGAATATTCGTGAGAATGTATCAGCAGAACATGGAGCAAGACCGACTTGTTAGATGGCGATATTGTGATATCGTTATACCTGTAGTCGTCGTGAGTTAATCTCTCGATACGACCTTTGCCAGGGGCGTTATCTAGTTCGCCATCGATCTTTGGCAAGACCTGTTCGCACAGGGCGTCCTCCCAGTAACGCCTGCAGTCCTCTACGTCAGGCACAGTACGAATGGAATGGCAACATTGTGCGCGCACCAAAGTTGAAAGTGCTCATTTCCATTGAAGTCCATGGCCATTATTGCACCACCTGGCCTGTACACGCCACGCCAATCCTCGCCAGCAATGGATCCGAATGTGGATATAATCCGTCCGGTCCCGATGTTGAAATATGTGAGACGTTCCAGCTCCGTGTTGGCAGGGTCGGTTGAGATCCTGTAAACCTGGGACACCTGGGCATCCTCTGGACGATGAGAGAGGAAGATACCACCAGGTACTTCTCCTGTGGCAGTCTTCACGGTGCGCTCAAAACCGTACAGGTCGAAACCTAGTGATCGCGACGTTCAGCAATCATGACATTCGAACCACACACACACAACGGTGAAGAGAATCGGCACATACCCCGAGCGGCATCTTCGTAAGCCTTCATTCCAGTGAATATTTCCTGGTGAATATCTGGAACATTGACCGCTTTGATTTTGTCGGCGGGTCTGGTAAATTCGAGGTTGCCGTAGTCGACAGGAGCAGCCATGTTTGACAACGTGGGGAGGTGGTCAAGAGTCTGGCAGGTGCAGTGTCTCGATACTGTTTATATAACTTCTCAGCAATCCTGGAAGAGAAACAAAACCCACACGATTGACTTTTGCCATACGGTCCAACGGGAAGGTAGCACGGTCACGCAAGAGATAAGATCAGCAGGCTCACGCCAGGCTTAATTAAGACGATTGGGCTGTTTCCGAAAACACGAGGTGATTGATCATGTGAACTGATCTATATCAACGAACCGCAACATGCATGTCATACGAAGAGGGTATACGGACCATACGTGATTTGTTGACTCCCTCCATTACTCTGTTACATCACAAGGGCGTCGCTAATGAGCATGTCGTCAACAACGCATGGTCCGTGCTAATAAGCATGCAGTTGCGTTGATGCTGATAGTTGAACAAGAACGCGCTCAACCGACAGAAATTAACACCGGTAGTCAGATACGGGCCATGGCATTTTCAGGGAATGGGGAATTTCTCGTGACCGGGGATAAGGAGGCGGTCCGGGTGTGGCGAATGGCAGACAGCCAGCAGGTGGGAACGATGAAAGCAAGGGATGTCCGGTCCATCGCAATCTCGAAGGACGGCAGATGGATTGCGGCGGGTAAGAGCTGGGGTGAGACGACGGTGTGGGACAGTCGGCAGACATTCAAGGAAGTCTTCACGGACGACGATCACGCGCACGGCCACACCGTCACCAGCGTCGATTTCTCTCCCGACTCAACACGGCTCGTCACTGCGTCGGGTAGCCGCGCGGCCTCGATCTGGGACATCGCGACCCGCAAGGTGGTAGTTGGACCACTCGAGCACCCGTACTGGGTCATAGCCGCGAAATTTTCTCCCCAAGGCGATCGACTCGCGACGGCCACTTTCCTTCGCGACTCTGTTCGAGTCTACGACAGCCGCAATGGCAACTTGCTGGCCGACATTCCAGCAAAAGTCACCCCGTTCTACAACACTGGCCTCTTCTGGTCGAACGAATGCATCTTCATTCTATCCCACAATACAATCAAGCAAATCAACGTATCGACCACGTTAATAGTCTCAGAGTGGCCATTGACAGTTCCCCCCGATAGCAACTACGCGTGCATCGTCTCATCAAAATTTGGCATCATATGCTCTGCGAGTTGTACTGTCATGCTTTGCGACTCCTCGACACGAACCCCGCACAATCTCATCCAGCTCGATCAAGACGCACATTCAATCGCACTCTCTCCAGACAACCGGTTTCTCGCGATTGGTGGAGGGGATGGGAAGATCACCTTCATCGGTATACCCCGCAGCACTGTAAGTATCACGTATTATTGGACTAGGGTTAAAGGATCTTCACTGATGAAAAAATCTACATCAAGTCACGCCGTTAAGGTGACCAAGAGGCTGTAGGACTTCCCTCTCGACGCCGGTCCAGGCTGGTAAGCCTCGCATTGTGTCCCGTGTTTCATGTATGTACTCGCCTTGCCTTAGTTTCACCTTCTCCTCAGTGCCTATTGTACGATAGTTGACCGGGAACAAACCTGTAGATACGAGTAGAAACAGTAACACCTGTAATTGAGATACGTTGGAGCCCGTCAAACAATAAATAAGGTGGGAGCGCCTCATGCGACTTGACGATGTCGGACTCGGACATTCTACATTTACATGCATCCTCGTCGGTGACACCGTCCCCACGCACCAAGCCCGCCCCAAAATCCTCCAAAATTCCGCTCGTCTTCTCTTACACACCCAGCGACGATGGAACAGACGAGAACCTGCTAGTCCTTCTCCACGGGCTTGGTCAGTAACCTTCGTTCATCCACGAATTTCCTCGTCCAATAACAAAACACCTATACTCCAGGGGACAGTCATACACCCTTTGCAAAACTTGGTCGATCGCTCCATCTTCCGCAAACAGCCATCCTCGCCCTGTGTGCTCCTGAACAGTAATCGTACCCATTCACCGAGGTTATGCAATGATACTGAACGACGACCCACAGGATTCCATATCTCTATGAACAAGCCTTTCAATGGTACACGTCCTTTGACCCCCTCGGTGAAATCATCGAGCGACCGAATCCGACGCCGGCTCTCGAGGTCATGGGTAAAGTACTCGATCATCTCATTGCGGAGTGTGCATGGCCTCCCAATCGTATTCATCTCTTCGGTTTTGGTCAAGGGGGCAGTGTCGCTGCGGAAACTACTCTAACATGGTGGAAGAAAGAGCCCGCGAAGACAACGACAACGACCAAACCAGAGCAGACATCAGATCCATCGCCTCGTCATCTGGGTTCGGTGGCTTCCATATCTGGCCCGCTTCTTTCTTATCCGACACTCGCTACACCATGTCCTACACCCCTCCTCATATTTTCGCGAGTCTCCATTGCCAAGGACGTGTCCACTGCATTTTCAAAAGGGTTCATGCATACAATGGAGGTCATAAAGCCCGGAAGTCAAGGAGAGGAGAGTATGCCACGTTCTCGAGACGAATGGGAGGCTGTCATGCAATTTTGGAACGAAGTGTTGGGGAGGAGGATGGGTGATGGGCTTTACGAAGTAATGACTGGCAGGGCGACTTGACTGCACAGCCAAGTCCAGACGGTGAACCCCCTTAGGATACTAGGAAATCAACAGATCCTTGGAGCTATCAAATCTACAAAAATGCGAGCTTCGGACTAGCAACTAAGATTAGACTAGTATGCCGTCATGGTGAGATTATTCTGTAAATATACGTTCAGAAACCATACGGCGCGACCCGTCTGATACATTTAGGCTGTGGCCTGATCCATTCATCGGAGGTTGGCTGGAAAAGTTCGAACATCTCCGCTACTAGCTTTTGCGTGGCGGTCGGTGTCTTCGAATGTGGACTATCAGAATCCGTATGTTCATCCGTCTTTGCATACGGGCCTTGTCCAGGAAAGCCAATGGGCCATGTAGGCAGGTAACACATCTCCTGTCCTCCATGCATTCAGTTCACCAGTTGAAAAAGTGAAATAACCTCAAAGCGCACCTCTCGATCACATGCAGGGTCGCACTTCACCCATTCGCTCCAATCAAGCCAAGCCATGAGATGGCTCAGGTCCTCGGCCCAAACCTTTCGAAGGTTGGTTACTCTGGCTACGTCGGGATATTCCTTTATGTTTATCAATGGGTCAATGCCAGTATGGACCCCCATAGCCCACATCCTTGTCACCACACGGCATATCTCTCGAGTAGTTCCTCGTACAGCCTGAAGAAGCAATTTCTCCGAAGCAGTCATGGGGGATAACTCGGAGTCCGTAAAATATGTATGTGTCGTGGCGCAGAGCTTGAAGACGGGTGTTGCCCAGTCAAGCTTAGTCTCATCCGACGGGTCCGTTGGGGTGGCAGAGAAGAGGAGGTAAGGTGTTAACATGATTCGAAGTTGAGTCTGGGTTTTATCGACGAAGTCCAGGATGTCGTCCGAGTTAGTTGTCGGCGCGTTCAGGAGGTATCGTGTCAATTCGAGACGTTGAGCGTAACGGTCAATTATGACTTGGATGAGTGTTGCCCAATTAATTCCGCTAGACAGTCCCTCTGGCCCAGTCAAAGTTTCTGCTAGCCTTGCTTTTACGGCGGATAGATCTTCACTGGAGATATTTTGCACGCGATAGTCCCACCTTTCTTGACCTGCCCGAATTGCAACTAGGGAAGGTGCAAGTCGGGTATCGTAGAATGTGACCAATCCAGCTAGATCCAACTGGACGCGTGTCTCCCCGGGGAAACGATTGTGCCACGAAGCCGCATTCATGAGTTCAAGCGCGGATATCTCGACTGTCAGATGTAACTATCAAGATTTCTCCAGCCAGGAATCCAGCGGACAGATATCTCACTATAGATTGTCTGCTGGGGCCATCCGAGCAATCGTGATACTAAGTTCGAGGAAGAAACCACTCTGACCCCAGACGTCGGATCACAAAGCATAACTTCACTATATTCCTATAAGGTGAACTGCTTCCCTGCACAGAATAAAACTCGAATACTCACAAATCCATCTGCATCCTATGACATGTTCAACACAGGATTTTTTTTGAAACAAGGGTTAATTACCTCACGAAGCCGTCTACGCCGTACTCTTTTCCCCATTTACAAATGTCTTTGATCCTTTGTTTGTCTTCCTCCCATCCTCCGCCACGTGCTTCACCCCACAGGAGAAGGTCTTGTGTATCTAGTGAGCCATACGGCAGTTTCACGGCACTGCTACCATCGAAATAGACCACTTTGAGCGATCGGGTCGTCACGAGTGTGAATTGCCAACATTCCTCTTTTGGATCATGCGCGCAGAAGATATACGAATGTTCAGGATCGGTAGAAAACCATTCATGGCTTGTTGGTAACACATTGCGAGACGTGCCATGGTAGAGAAGCGTTCCCTTTGGAATAATTCCTGGTACGATGGCGTGACCTGTAAACAAAACTCGTATCCCTGAGATGGTCAGACAAACGCGTACAATACTCACCATTCCTCATACGAGTATTGGGCCAGCGTTGAAGCAGCGAATAGACTGTTTCGAACACCAGGTGGTCCGTAGAATTGGGATTGGGTGCTGTATTGAAGTTCCAATCCCCAAGATGGTCGTCGTCGAGGGTCGCTGGTCGCCATCCGGCGTGACTAGAGTGAAATGGCACTTGTGTGGCGATAACACTGACAAGGAAGACGGTCGTGGCCAGACACCAAGAGGTCGAGCGCAGCATCATGGAATACCACACTGAGGTTACTCAGACTGGCCAGCGCTTGTTGCTCGCGATAAGTACTGCCAGCAGCATGCGTTTCGAACTGTTACCATGGCACGTACCCGATTGGGTCTGCCGATATACGGTCAGTCTGAGGTACCCTTGATTACAGCACTGCTCCGCTCCAGTCGGCTACACTCACCATAATGAAGCATAGAAAATTGCTAGCATGTCAGCGGCAGGAATCCATGGTTCCTTGGACTAACCCTCCATACGAGTCGTTGATGGAGAGGTTGAGTTCAAACTCCGTGCGATGCTAAAATTTGTGATTCAAATTAATCTTGCAGCCACGGTCGTGGAGGAATGGATGGGTTCAACAGACTTTCAAATGTCCTCCCATATGTTCGGTCGCTAAGTGTTCTCGGGGTCTCGCGCACTCAAGTTTCGTGGCTCCTCCGAGGCCAGTCTCCCTCTCATGTGGGTTACTACAGTACTCATTTCACATTGCTAGGCCTCCCCGGCATGCAATCAAGTAACTCGCAGGAGTATATCTGGTCATGTTTCTCGTTGCATCGACGTGGACATCGGAGCAGGCTCTTGGTCCAGGTCTTACCGTATTACCAAGCGCAATTGATCCCTTCTTAACGTGTATCTTGATTTGGTACGTATACTGTCATCTCTTTGACGTGGACCTATTCGCGCAGATCCTAGGTACAAACGCAGTGAAACGGTGTTAACACATCGCTCCTGTGCCTCCCACCTTAGCCGGCCCTTCGGGAGTTCTGTCCACGACGTCAGACTATTCAGAATATTGACCGGCTCCACGGAACAACCCCCCCCGAATACCGGGGAATATTTTTCCAACCTTTATTAGAAAATCAGTCTATTGTTCCAAGAAGTGCTGTCCATGCCATTAATCTTCCACGCGGTCTGGGCACCACTGGTTTTTGCCGGATGCGACCCTGTGGCATCCAACGACGGGCGCATCTCACCTTCCCAACTCGGCATCAAGGAAATTAGTCCAACCCTCGCAGGCGTCGCAGATGTATTCGGAACAACACTGCGCGCGCGTCCTCTCGGTCTTCCACGAGGCCGAATGGAAGCGCGTACATCACAGTCACCACCCTTTTCATCAGGCCCCTCATCCACGTCACTCTCCTCCGAACCCCCTCCCCTCCGTGTTCGCGTTGGTAGTACCCTCCACGCCAGGTTCTTCCTCATATAAAACGCCCTCGGATTCCTCCTACTTCGTGTAGACGTCGTTCTCGTCGGCATTATCTGCTTCTTCAGGGTAGGAAGCGGGGGTCGGGCAGTGTGGTGTCGTATCAGACGGGAGCGGAAGGGACATCCTTGAGCACCTGCAAGTGGATTATTTTCTACTCACTTTGCACACAGCACACAACTGCCATTGGGGATAACCGGTTATTATACAATCATGAATGATGGCGCGTCCTTTTTTGTACTCTAGATTTTTTTTCCTAGGCCAAGCTTTTGCAAAGATGTTACTCGGTGGCCCAACTGAGTCTGTGAGGTAGGTCACTGGATGAAAAACACCGTCGCGATTATCTCATCATCAATATTTTAGGTTATTTCTGTTTGCAAGTAGCTTATAGCATTCGCCACTCGCCAGCTCTCAGCCTTTGAATCAATTTGATTATATCGTGGGCGGTATGTGGGCGCCCCAGTTGTATCACCGGGTATGCAGTAAGGATCGAGCATTGAAACTTCATCTCGGCTCGCGCATACATCACAATGACAACAGAACAGGACAAAAAAAGGATCTAAGCACCATGTGGTTGTGATCATGTTTCTTAGGTTAGCTCACCACAAGCTTCTACTCCCCCCCATGTGTAGCACCTAAAGAACATCCGGTGGTGAGTATGTTCTTCTCGATGCAGAACGGACACTGACTATGACACTTTAGTGATGTGGTATGCCTTGCTAACCCTTCAAGCCGCGTGTACGCTTTGTCGCAGTTGGAACACTTGAACCGAATGCCCAGATGAACAGACTTGATGTGCCTTGGGATATTCATCCACTGCAGGGTATCAGAACACCCCACCCACCGGCACTGAACAACCTGCCGCTGTGGATGCTTATGACCATGCAAACGAAGGTGCAATTTAATGGACTTGATTGAACCATCGATCTGCAGAGCGCAAGGCAAACCACCAGCAAGTCCACACGTGGGGGCTGGCACAGCGAAAGGGACAGAAGGAAAGCCTGTCACTGCCATTTCGAGCGCAGGCACGTCCTGTGAGCCATTGTTCCCATGAGAGCCTCCATGCATGTTGCCTGACGGGGACGTCAGTAGAACAACCATCGGTACTATCAGCCTTACTAGCTGCGACCAGACCCGCAGCTGGTGGGGGAATGGACCAGTCAGCGTCAGACTCCTCCGTCAGATTGATTGCGTAGGTCTGCGAGAAAATTGGCTGGCTCCCGGTGGTGACAAGGGGCAGGATGGGGAGAGTATCTGCCCCAGGTGTGAGATTTGTGTTCGAGAGGATACCAAGACCAACGGTACGTCCATACATGGTCAGGTCGTTGGATGTTGAAAAACCTCCAAAGACAAGGCTTCCTTATATATGCAGCCTTGTCGGTATTTAACTGACTTATTGGCACCCTGTGCATTGATATAATAACTATATGTGCAGGCTAGAAGTGAACAGGACGGTATCAATTACATTTCGGTAAGCGGGTCCGATCCAGAAGCTGTATAATGACATTATATAATCTCCTTCTGGTCCGCAAGGCATTTTGCATTACAGCTCGCCGGAGAATGTTGTAGCGTACAGAAGAAAAACACCAATATTCCGAGTTTGAGTTTGAGACCCTCCAGCAGAGGGCAGGTGAGGCTAGTTGCTCTCGCTACTCAATTGAGCACTCATGCAAGTCTGGTATGCACCGTGGCATTACGAGTAGAATTAGCAAAATGACTGCTGGGATGACACGATGATACCGATCAAGATGATGTGCCACTTAATACAACCCATGCACTCAGATAAACTACAGCAAATGCCGGATTGGAGAACATTTAGTCGGGGTTGGAAGCGTTGAAACATTGATTTGTGATCGTAGCCAAGGCTGTTTTTGTGGTTTGCTTATCAATGGACTGGCTTGCTCTGGGCCTCCAAAGAGGCGTAATCTCGGCATAATACATGGATCGAGGCTAGGCAAAGGCTACACAAGCTATTGTTTAACTTTGCCCAGATCGGCCCAGATCGTTTACTCGAGCCACAGCTTGGTCACAGCAATGCTAAGTGAGGCCGAGGGTCAGCAGCACACGGGACTGTGCTAGGGGTTGGGCATCAGGGGGGAATCGTGTTTTAGCTCGTGGGTTAGCGGGCGATGCCAACCCGTGTGAGTGCCAGCCTCGAAACACGGAGAGGCGAGAGCGGAGATGATGTGATCCCAATCATGGAGATGAGCGTCATGACTGTGTCCGTCGTCGTCGTCGGGGAGTGGGTAAGAATAAGTCACCGATATCGTCTCCCAAGTTTGCGGATCTAAGAGCGAGTAAACGAGCTCGAACAGATCTGAAACTCGTGCCGACTCGGGGATCTCCGACGCACCTGTGTCCTTCCCCTGTTCGTATGAGGCACCTCAAGGCCTCAAGGCCTCGTCGCCCACCTTTTTTTTCTGCTGGCCACGCGAGCGCTCAACAGTCAGCTTCGCGCATCCAAGACAACAGCCTCGACACACTCTCTAACATTCCATGGCATACCATTTCAAAGTGCCTTTAGTAAGCAAAACGCCGCTCTTAACTGACATCATGGGCAAGGTGGTCTTTTGTGCGTGGGCCCTTTTTCCTTTATTTGTCTGGCTTACGTTCGTATGGCATTGTAGTTGGAAACACGAATTTTGTCAGTTTTCTGACCCATTCTGACCCGTCCCCGTGCCTATCCAATCAAAAACCACTCTTGCTCGTGTGCTTCTGTTATTCGCGTCCCCAGAATCATGAAACTGCCCTTGCGGGTGTGCGAAATCTCGATAACGCGAACACCCCTTATAAATTGATTCAGTAGATTTGGACCCTTTTCTCGAAGGCAAGACTACAGCGCGAGGTGAGCTAGTAGATGACAGTGACCAAGAGAGCTCGGCGTGATCGTGACAGAGATAATTATGACACATAGGGATCGAAAACCCCAAGACCCGACCATTTTTCTGTCATTCCTACCCTCCGATGTTCCTGTACCCCCTTGATTGTAGCTGGCAACCCAGGGAACATGCCTACATATCTAGTTCGAATGCCGGGTATCAGAACTTCCCCGCAGTGCTTTGAACAGTTTTAGCTGCGCTGGCGACCAACAGCATTCAACATATGGACATCAGCGATTGCATGTAGCACAGCCTGGAATAGCTCGCGATCGCTTCTTTGCCCCGGATCTGAAGCTGAAGTTGGATCTGGATCTGATCAAAGAGTCTCATGGGGATATCCAGTGGTCAATATTCATTGCAGCCACACCTCTGATCCAAAAAGAAAGAGGTACAACATAGCCCATTCGTTCCGCTTACTTAACGTCACACTAGCTGCTGAAACCAGAGCAAGACTTCGGCCGATGCTGATATTCCACGCCATTGGCATCCTGTCGCCCCCTATCTAGCAGAATCAGAACTTTCCAACTTTCTCTGTCCCTAATTTCCCAGCCCATGGGTTCTTGCAGATGTCCAACCCCCGTGGTACGCCATCTATATGCATGGAATCCACAATGCACATGCGTGGCTTCGCACGCTACTGGCGGCGGTACGATATGGCAAGGATACGCTGTGTAGGCTTCCCTGAAGCTGGAAGCATGACCCTCTTCATCACGCCCCTCCCCTTCTACTCCCCTCAGGCTTCCAGATCCGCATCAGCACCCTCCATCAGTGGCTCTTCCTCATCTAAACCCCTCTGATTTCTCCCGCTTCATGTGGACGTCGTCCCAGTTGGTACCGTCAAATTGGAGACTCGAAAATACCGACTGGTATCGGCGAAAACGGTGCTTGCATTTGTTGAATGCCTACAACACGAATTTAACTACTACCCAAAAAAGGAAGGAGTTTCCGTGACGAGTTGTTCCCAGGGTCATGAGGGTGGAAAGGAACTTTGTCAAGCAAGGTAACAGGGGGTCTGGCAACAGCGGCGTCTTGGACTAGGTTCAGCTCGTGTTCCACTCGCCATGTAACAGACATTGGTAATAACCGGTTATGGGACAATCATGAATTGTACATTTTGTGGACGCTATTTTCCTTGCCAAGCCCCTGCAAATGTTACTCAGTGGCCCAACCGAGTCAGTGAAGTAGGTGCAAAACCTCGTCGCGATTATCTCGTCGTCAACCTTCTGGGTTATTCCTGTTCGCAAGTTTGTTATAGTACTAACTCTCAGGTTCTGGATCAAATTGATCAAATCGTGGGTGGTATACAAGCACTCCGGTTAATCATTCAAGGGTGTGCAGTAAGGATTGGGCATCAACAAATTATCTCAGCCCGCGCATACATCATACGATGACAACAACATTTCAAACAAATCCGACTCAGGGATCGCGTGGTAGTGACCGTGTTTCTCAGATTAGCTCACCACAATCTTCTACTCCCTCGCGCTTGTAGCACCTAGAGAACACCCAGTAGTGAGCACAATTTTCTTGATGCAGAACAGACACAGACCGTTGCACTTCAACGACGCGGTATGCTTTGCTAACCCTTCGAGTCGTGTGTACGCTTTGTTGCAGTTGGAACACCCGAATCGAATGCCCAGATGGATAGACTGGATATGCCTTGGGATATTCATCCACTGCAAGGTATCGGAACACCCAACCCACGGGCACTGAACAGTCTGACGCTGCAGATGCTTATGACCGTGCAGACGAAGGTGAAATTTGATGGACTCGACTGAACCATCCAGCAGCAGAGCGCAAGGCAAACCACCAGCGAGCCCACACGTGGGTGCCGGCACGGCGAAAGGGACAGAGGGAAAGCCTGCCATTGCCGTTTCAAGCGCAAACGTGCCCTGTGGTCCATTGTTCCAATGAGAGCTTCCATGCACGCTGCCTGACAGGGGAGTCAGCTGGAACATCATCAGTGCCACCAGCCTTACCGGCTGCGACCAGGCCTTCGACCAGTAGGGATATGGACCAGTCAGTGTCGGAATCCTCAGTCGGGATCATTGCGTGGATCTGTGTGGGATTTCCCTGGCTCTCAGGGGTGGAGGGGGGGAGAAGGGGGAGTGTATCTGCCCCAGGTGTGAGATCTGTGCTTGAGAGTGTACCAAGATCAAAGGTATGTTCGTGCATGTCAGGTTTCTGAGTGTTGAGGACCTCTAAAAACGAGGGTTTCTTATATCTGCAGCAGTCATGAAGACAGATTGATGAATATTTGAAACGTCCACGGAGGCTTTGTGTTAGAGACCACAATCAGCCCGATTACATCTTAACGAAGCATCTCAATTACACCTGGGATGGCTACGCTGCTGTTCCGATGGCAACGTTGCACGTAGGTACTTCAGCAAAACCGTGAATCTGAATGATGAAGCTGACTTATGGCCACATTTGTCAGTACGGACACGTTGTGAGCACGTACTTACCTGCCAATCTCCCAGCTCAGCCGAGATTTTGGAGTGAAACCACGGTCATCAACCCTTAATTTCCTCCATTCCCCTTTCAGCACCTATTCCGAATGTATCAAGACAACATCAAGATCACAACTTACCAGTTTTTCCTATTCCAGATGCTCCCACTCACGAGTTCTTGGAAATTCCCGACCCTAGTATGCCATATCTATTGCACCGTTTGCACGAGACCCACCTGTGTGGCTTCGCACCCTGTTGGTGATGTTGCGATATGGGCTCGGATACGCTCCGCGTCGGTTGAAGCATGGGTGGCAATGGCATTAATGACCCAGCGAATATTTGTCTCCATTTCGGATCCTAACGTGAGATTCGTTTTTCATTTCTTGCGGGTGCCATTTAGCGGCAGTTAGAGTGCACCTTCTCAGAGTCCGCGTTGCATCTGCGTTGTGTCCAAAGTCGGAGAACATATTCCGACAAAGAAACATAGGCATGCTTTCGCCACACCCGAAGAGGTATGAATGCAATCCCTACAGCAAGCTGTAGGACAGAGCTCAAAGGTTTGATGATGAGGTAGGTCCCCGTCAGCTAGTGCCAGTGCCACCAGGGCGGCGGAAGGATCCTTGTTTGATTAGCTACGACACAAACTATCTATTTGATGTACTCTCTAAAGACTATCCACTATCTATGAATTTGTTGTTTATGCAAGCACGGAACAAGAGAAGCCAGTTGAAGCAACAGCTCGGCATAGCTCCGCTGTGCCTCACCGGTATTGCCAAGAGGACATATTACAGTACGCGGTTGCAGCAAGATACAATTTGGGGCACAACAGTACAGCTGGACGGCGCTTGTGGAGGAAATTTTCCCAGGTCCTGGATCCCCGAACATACCCCTGCGGATGATTTCATTGATCATGATCTGATATGGACCACTCTAATAGCCACTAAACAGCAGCTGCGGCCGCGGCGCAGCGAACGAAAAACGAATGCTACGAAAAGGATACGGATGCTTGCCGGATCATTGATGCCACCCATGCTTCAAGATTGGGGGAGTATGTATCTGATGCCACATCGCAACGTCACCAGCAGAGTGCGAAGCCACATGGATGGGTCGCATGCGATAGATATGGCATATTCAAAGGGTTGGGAATTTCCAGAAACTCGTGAGCTGGGAGGTTGGGAACGGGGAAAACTGGCGAGTTGTGATTGTGCTGATTAGCCGGATAGCTACTGAATGGGGAATGAAGGAAATTAATGGCCAGGACTCAGGTTGACTTTAATCGGCCAAGTTGGGAGATTCGATGGCTGCTGTCAGTATTAGACGCTCAAGAGTCAGCACTATCCCACACGTTCGCATTGCATGTGCATTGTTTGTCTAAGTCGGGACGCAAATTCCGACTGAGAAAAAGGGTCTTACGCCACACCCGAAGTATGGGTGCGAATTCTACAGCAAGCTGCAAAGACAGGGTTCAAAGGCAAGTTGATCATGAGGCAGCCCCCCATCGGAGTGATCCCAAGGCAGTGGAAGGATGCTCGCTTGACTAGCTACATACGACACCAAAACTACCTGGGGCTGTCGTGCCAAGACCTACCTGTTCCCCTTGGTGTTCGATACTTATCCTGACACTGTCGTCTCATCATCTCGTCGTTCCCGCAGTGGTCTCTGGGCTACGCCATCACACGCACATTCCCCACCCCTTAGGTGACCCCTTGGCCCCAGACTAGTCATCAGCAAAAGCAGCTAAAATGAATGGCCGCTGAGCAACTCTCGTCTGCCCGAATGAATCCCGTCATTGGCCGCTCACAACCATGCCAGAGATTGGCGAAGTGGAACGTTAAACGGGTCAGCTGTGCACCTTCCACGCCCGTGGGCCGGCCAAATGGGATGGCTCACTCGCGCTATTCAACAATATCTGTTTTAGCCGCTTTGGAGCGCCTCCCCGCATAAGTTGGGGTGGAGCAGATCATCTTACCCCTGGTGCGTTTCCCCTTTTCTCGCCCAGTCATCACCGATTTGAATCTCCTAGAATGCGACTCTCTCGCGGACGACGATCACCTGAGGACCCTCGGAGGTGACGAACCAATCGAGTATAAACAAGGTTAGGGTGACATCGGTTACAAGGGTACTACCGTTTTACACCTTCACCGTCCTATCGCTGGTTATACTTCAACCTGCTTCCAATTTTTTTTTCCTTTGCCATCCGGATCCGTCTTTAATATGGCAGAGTATTGGGCTTGCATACATGCTATTAGGACGAATATTCGGGACACAAGCGTAATCCCTACCGACTATCTCGATGCTGTTCATGTGCATTTTCCCATGATCACGACTGGAACAGAATTCCCCCCCTTTCTGCTTGTTTGGGATTGTTCCTTGGGCAGCGCTTTAAGGTGATGATGCTTGACTCGTGATCCGGTTCGAGAGCAGAATCATTGCCGTCGCCCTACGCCGCTCGGGCGAAGTCTGTACGACGGACGGCACGTTTACATCCCCTTCACCATACCAGGGTTTTTCCGTGATGCTTACTGTCAGGTTGTTCCCATCATGTAATGGTACTTCAGTGACGAAAGAATGACATTAGCGGGTAAGGCCCGAGGAATGAGGTGGGCAGATCCCACATAGCCCCGGCCGTGGATAAGTAAGTAAGTTTAATCGAAGAAGTTTACATGTTGTATTTCTCAACATAGTAATTAAGGAAATTTACATACTGATACAGTTGGTGACACGGTCCAGCTGCAAGGTGCAAGATCCGGAAAACCACAGCCCTGGAAGCCAGCCAAGATGCTAATCAGCGAGTGGACTTAGCCGGGAACTTGGCAACAACTGGTAACAGCCAGTCACTACCGGTACCCTACCACTCAGGACCATTGTAGCCACCTCAGATAGGCTGGGATTCGGATCGAGGATGATAGCCGCTGATCCAAACGACTGTTGTGAAACACTCCCACTTAGCTTGTTTTCGTTTGTTCCATGACGCCCGAGCACCCATCCGTACCTTCTCGAAACACGCAGACAGACTCGCCCAGACAATCGACTGACGTAAGTCCATCAAATCGAGCGCCTGACGTCATGCGGCGCGGCGAACAAGATTGCAACAGGGATCCCATTGAGGTGGAAATGCGAGAGCATCGTGTTCAGTACTTGTTTTGAACAGCTCGCTCAGTGGATTGTGATTGTGATTGTTTCATACATGACATATATGGCATAGCGCAGTGCACTGCGGGCGATTGCGGGCACTCTCAGAACGTGCGGCAAGGGAGATAGCAGGGGGAATAACACAAGAAGAGGGAGATGGAAATATCTAATGCATGACGTTGCCAACGTCACTGGATAGCCCTCGAACATGCCTAGGACCTTTTGCGAGCCCCAAGAATTCTTCACATGCACACACTTCCGAAATTGTGCCAGCTCGAGGCTTGGTTCCAGATGGACACCTCCTCTCGGACAGAAAAAGCGAATGCTATTTCATATTACCGTAACTTAAACGCCGCAGTAAGTGAGCGCAGTTGCTCCATGCACCGGTGCACTGGCTCAAAGAAGTCATCAACATATCTCTCTTTGTCACGCACGAGTTTGGGTCATTCGGACCCACGAGCTCGACAGGTGCCCACCCTTGAAGCCAAGGCCCATGCACCATTTCCTACCTTCGTATCGCCGAGAACCCGCCGAGGAGCAACCTGTTCCCAGCGAGACCTGGTTGACGATCAGTGACTCCAAGGAATGCAAGTTCAAACGCACAATGTATGGCATCCGAGTGTGGCTCGTACACACCCAACGGAAACTCGGCGTCCTCTGCCTTTTGTATTTCCCCACGTCCTCTTCGCTATCGACATCTGCCACGTCGTTCTGCTCTTCAATCTCCTTCTCTTTCCACTGGAACCGGAACTACCTTCTAGGATACCCCCGCGTGCGGTCCTCGCTTCTTGCCTGTCTTGGCCCATCCTGCATTTACATTACGAACTCTCCTGGCGACCTCCAGTTCTCCTCAGTAAGACCACTCCTAAACAACATACTCGTCCTGACAACACCACGCGGTCAGTCACTGAACGGATCCCACCCGGAGCCACCGAAAAGGACCTTTGGCAGTGATCTCGGCGAATACGCGAGCTTCGTAATAATCATCCATGATCCGATGTTCATCCGAAGAGAACTGGCATTAAGTAAAACACTGAACGCCAACTGAACACGCTGGACGCATTTCTCCAACTCACCAATGACCATTTTGGCGCCATGTAGTTTATATGCACTTCGGGCAGTGACAAATGTGACACTTCGTGTCTTGAGATGGGCACCGAGCTTTCCAGCTTGTATGAGTGCCTCTTTTTCCTGTTGTGAAGCATTGGTCGCTCACCGGCACCACTAAGCAGATTTCCATCTCTATCGATCTTTCGGTCTCCCTTTTCATCTGGGTTCAGCGTTGATCACAGACTTGCCGCCCTCGATATAACACACCTTATCTCCAACTCTGCGCCGTGCGCGTCCACCTTCCTCGCATTCTTTTCCCTCGCCCTTCCCGCGACCACGACCCCAACCCCTCGCACGCGCCGCAGGTGTGCTTGGAGCAGCCCTGCTTACCGGTCCTCTTGATTTTCCACGTGGCCGAGTGGACGTTGCGGTCACTCTTCATCCACGCCACTCCCCTCCCAAACCCCTTCGCATCTCCACGGGAGGTTCTTCCTTACCTAAATCGCCCTCGAATTCCTCCTGCTTCGTGTGGACCTCATCCTTGTCGACAACGTTGACTTCCCCAGGTTAGGAGGTAGGTGGCTGGCAAAGCGGTGTCTTATAAGGCGGGAGCGAAATTGAATCCTGAGCCCTGCAAGTATATTAGTTTCAACTCGTGTTCCACTCGGCACATAACTGAGCCCTGACAACGGCGATAGCCGGTTATGATATAGTCATGAATCATTGCACGCCCTGTTATCCATCAACTGGATTCCCCTTTCCTCCGCCGAGCTTCTGCAAAAATGCTATTTAGTGGCCCGACTAAGTCGGTGAGGTGGGTGCAAAACCTCGTCCCGATTATCTCGTCTGAGTTATTTCTGTTCGTAGGTTGTTTTTAGTGTTTGCCATTCGCTCACTCTCAGGCGTGACTCTGGATCAAATTGATCAAATCGTGGACGGTATACCAGCAATCCAGCTGTATCATCGGGCATGGAATAAGGATTGGGCATCAACGATTTATCTCAGCGTGCGCATACATCATAATGACAACACATAGCAGAACAAAAAAGGTCTAAGCACCGTGTGGTTGCGACCATGTTTCCTAGGTTAGCTCACCACAATCTCCTACTCCCCCGCGCTTGTAGCACCTAGAGAACGTCCGGTGGTGAGTACGTTTTTTCTCGATGCAGAACAGATATTGACCGTGATACCTCAGCGATGCGGTGTGCCTTGCTAACCCTTCGAGTCGCGTGTACAATTTGTCACAGACCGAACACTTGAATCGAATACCCAGATGGATAGACTGGATGTGTCTTGGGATATTCATCCACTGCAAGGTATCGGAACACCCCATCCACGGGCACTGAACAGTCTGCCACTGTGGATGCTCATGACCATGCAGACGAAGGTGCAATTTGATGGACTTGGCTGAACCATCGAGCTGCAGAGCACAAGCCAAGCCACCAGCGAGTCCACACACGGGGATTGGTACAGGGAAAGGAGCAGAAGGAACGCCTGCCATCGCCATTTCAAGTGCGGACGCGTCCTGTGAGCCATTGTTTTCATGGTGGCTTCCATGCATGTTGCCTGACGGGGGAGGTCAGTGTCGCAATCATCAGTGCTGTCAGCCTTACCGGCTGCGAATAGACCTTCGACTGGCGGAAGAATGGTCCATTTAATGTCGGGCTCCCCATTCGGAATCACTGCGTAGGTCTGCGAGCGATTTTCCTGGCTCTCAGCGATGGAGATAGGGAGAGTATCTGCCCAAGGTGTGAGATTTGTGTTTGAGAGTGTACCAAGATCAAGTGTATGCTCATGCATCTCAGGTTTCTGAATGTTGAAAACCTCCAAAAGAAATGGCTTCCTTATATCTGCGGCCTGCTCCTGGGAGGTTGTCTGAATATTGTGCCATCCCCTTTCGGTATTCGCAGCGGGGGCTCGCTAAGGAACAGCTTGTGACATGTGCATCTCATAAACACCCGACGTACAGAAATTCTATTATCATTTCCGTCCCGACAATGTACGTAAATTACTTATATCTGCTTGGAGAAAGATAAAAGACCATCCCCAAATACTTCCGTTCCCCTCTAGCTAGTTTGATCAGACGCAATAAGATTTCCTTTTCCCTTTTTAGGTGTACCCGTGCCATTCTCCAAATCATGCCGGAGGACTTGCCTTTCAAGGAACTTCAACCGAGAAGCTCACCTCTTCAAGAAGTGATAAATCTGAATAGGCACCAGTACGAAGTACGTTCCATGATCAATGTCAATGAATGTCCTCGTGTCACCAAATCTCACCTTTTCCCACCCTTAGCATGCTGTCCTTCTTTCATTCACCGCCTTGTTCCTGCACAGACCCTCTGATGACATGACCCCTACTTGCGGACAATTTGATTGCTCAGTGCACCTTCCCGCTCGTATACCGTATACCGTTTTATATTTGGATGTGGAGCCCAATCCTCGCGCATGCTGCTAATGAGCTTTGTGATTAAGGGGCCTCTTAGGAGCACTCTCACAAGGTTTCATCTCCGGGAGGGTGATTGTAGCCAACCTGCCAATGGAAGCTTGGCTATTTAGTTCGGAATTCGAATGCCGAAGCATCAGGGCTCTCTTCGAGTGATTTCAGTATTTTAGTTACGCCACTGATCAGCAGCGTTCAATTTATACATCAGAAACTTGAATGCGTAACAGCCTGAGATAGCTCATCAGATTGCCTCGTATCGCCCAGGGTCTGAAGTTGAACCCGACGACTGCTGAATACTGAGCGTCCGGCTCCAACAGCTTGTGTCCGTCGGGGTGAAAAGCCAACACAAGACCTCAGAATGGAAATGAACGTGTCAGCGAGTGAATTTCGGCCGAGAATCGTGCATACCTGGCCTAGAGGCTACCACCCAAGACCATTGTAATCACCCCAGATACACGCCGACTCGTCAACGATTGTCGCAAGGTGCGACGGGTATCCAAGTGTTCGACACTTCTCTTATCGCATTGGCAGCAAGCCAGAGCAGGCTGGTGTGATATTCCGCACCATAGCATCTGAATCAGGTTGTTTCCCCATTCAGCACCTATTCAAGTTTCAGCTGTACTGGCAATGGTCCCCAACTTCCCAGTCCACGAATTCCAACCCTGGTATGCCGTACCACGCGCAGAGCCGTTATATTGCCACCCCCAAAGATCCAGTCTACAGCAAGCCGCAGGACGGAACCCAAATTTTTGATAGTGAGGCAAATCCCCATCAAAGTGATGCCAAGGCGGTGGAATGATCCTTGCTTGGCTAGTCACGATGCCAAAACTAACTTGGGCTGCTGTGCCATTACGGTCACTTATTCCCTTGGCCTCGATACTCATCCTGACACCGCTCTCTGGTCATCTCGTCGTTCTCGCAGTGGTTCCTAGGGTACGCGGTCATATACCACCTCCCGCCCCCCACATGACGCTTTTGCTCCAGGCAACCCTATACTACATCGGCAAAGCAACCAAAATGAGTGGCTGCTGAATAACTCTCCTGCGCCCATGTGAACCCTCCTTCTCACCGGCCGCGAGCTAGCATGCAAGAGTTTGGTGAAGTGGAACGTTACACGGGTCAGCCACGTATTGTCCACGCCCGTGAGCTGGCCAAATGGGGTGGCTCACTCGAGCGCACGTGCAGGGCTGTTCAGTAACATTCATTGCTGCTGTGCGGATAGGCCGCAGAGTACCCGATGGTGCCGTCACCAGAATGCGGTGATTTGACCTCCACTAGGAACCGAATAATTGTTGTTTCAATACAATCGGGAATATTTGACGGATTGAGGGTTGAAGGGAGACGGATATCACGGCATGGTTGGGTCTTGTGGTTCAGGGGGGTAACACCTGCCACACGCCGTGGCCTTCATGACAACAACCCCATAGATATGGTGGTGGCATTCGCACGATCACAGATTGGCAAGTTAGGATGTTCTCGCGCCAGCTCGAGGCATCTCATGAACTCACGCCGTGTTTATGACTCGTTGTGACGCCAAAAAATTCCAGCAGATCTCAAACTTCATCTGGAACGTCAGCATTGGTCTGGGTTTGGCTTCCTACCGGATCTCCGAAGTAACGAACTCGAATCGCTCGCGGGAGACATGTATTTCTCCGGTCATTGGCTATTTTATAGCCTCATTTCTCTCCCCTCATCAGCCGCAGGATTTTCCCCAGTCTATGTCCTCTTTCAAGCCTTTGATTGCTTCCTCCCCATGATCATGTGCGGCCAGTTTGACCGTTGCAAGGACTCTGTGGCTGTCAATGCAAGTGTTTCTCCAGTTGGGGTGGAATAGATTGTTCCACTTCTCGTACATCTCTTCTTCTCTCACCCGGCCAACTCTTTTCTCGAACCTGCTAGAGCGTGGCTCTCGCGGACGGCAATCACAGGACCCTCCGAGGTGACAAGCCGTGGACTACAAAGAAGGCCAGGGTAATATTAGTTGTAACGGTGCTACCGTTTCACACTTTCATCGTCATATCGCTGGCTATGCTTCAACCTGCTTCCAAAAGCTTCCTCCGCCGTCTCCAGAATCCATCCTGGATATGGCAGTGTATTGGGCTTATATGCAGGTCATCAAGAGGAGTGTTCCATACAGAATCGATAATCCTTCCCCACTACTTTGATACTGTTCACGTATATTTCCCATGATAACAACTGGAACAGAATTCATTTCCTTTGGCATTCTTCCCTAGGCAGCGTTCTGAGGTGATGATGCCGTAACTCGTGATCTGGCGGCGACAGAGTGGAAGGCCTGGGGTGAGGTGGACAGATCCCACATAGCCCCGGCGCCCGTGGATCCGACACGTAAGTTGGCAGGAACTTCTTGCTGCAATCTCGAATACCGTGACGGGACCGGGTGCCCAGCCAATAGGGGTAATGGATCAGCGGTAGCCAAGATGGTATAGGTTGATCGGAGACAGTACCCGCTGAAGGAGATCCAAAGCGACACCCATGAAAGACTCCCACCTAGCCTGTTTTTCTTTGTTCCATGGCCATCAAGTCCGAACATCGACGTTTTTCGTCCGTGTCCTCTCAAAACACAGACAGGCCCGCTCAGAAATCCGACTGACGGAGATTCATCAAATCGAGCGCCCAATATCATGCATCATGCGGCGCGGCGACCAAGATCGCAACAGGGATTCCATTCAGGCAGAAACACGAGAACATCGCGTCCAATATTTTTAACAGATCGCTCGGTGGATCGTTAATTGTTTCATATAAGTGCTGCAAAGAGAAGTGGCACGGGGAATGAGACAAGAAGAGGACGCGGCATTCTGGTGGATGACGCTGCCAGCGTGCATAATTCTTGAACATGCCTCTTTGCGGGGCAACTTTGAATCTGTGGATGTATCGGTAAATTTTTACACCTGCGCACACCTCCGAAATTGCGTCTCGCCTGAGGCTTGGTTCCAAATGGATACGTAAATCCTGCTAATGTGATAATTCAACGTACTGTGGGCACCCTCGGAACGTGCTGCAAGGAAAAGTGGCACGAGGAATGAGACAAGAGGGGGGGGACACGGCAATCTGGTGGATGACACTGTCAGCGCCACTGGATGGTCCTTGAACATGCCTCTTTTTGCGAAGCCGCCCCAAACCTGTGGATGTATCGGTAAAATTTTCGCGTGCACATACCTCCGAAATTGCTTCCCGCTCGAGGCTTGGTTCCAATTGGACACGTCAATCTGTTCTCGGAGACAAAGGTGAATGCCATTTCGTATTACCACAAAACACCGCAGTAACTTAACACTGTCGTTCCATGCACTGGTGCACTAGCTCAAAGAAGTCATCAGCGTGTCTCTCTGTCGCGTACGGGTCCAGGTCATTCGGACCCGCGAGCTCGAGTGGCAGGTATCCACCATGTCCCATTCCCTACCTTCGCACCATCGAGAACCCGCCAGGGAGCAACCTGTTCTCAGTGAGACCTGGTCGGGTGCGTGCCCGCACGGCCCAGGTCCACTCGAAGAACGACGTCAACGATCAGTGACTCCAAGAAATACAACCTCAAACGCACAATCATGATGTACGAGGCCCGTGTGTGGGTCGTACACACCCAACGGAAACTCGGCGTTGCTCGCCTTTTTATTTTTCCCCACGTCCCCTTCGCTATCGACATCCATTGCGTCGCTCGCCTCTTCTTTCTCTTTTCTCTTTTCCAGAACTGGAACTGCCTTCTAGGATACCCCCGCATGAGGCCCTCGTTTCTTGCCTATCTTGGCCCACCCTGCATTCACATCGCGAACTCTCCTGGTGACCTCCCTCTCCTTAGTAGGACCATCCCGAGACAACATGCTCGTCCTGACAGCACCATGCGGTCCGTCATTGAACGGATCCCACCCAGAGCCACTGAAAAGGACCTTTGGCAGTGATGTCGGTGAATACGCGAGCTTCGCAACAATCACCCGTGATCCAACGCTCATCTGAAGAGACTGACATTAAAACACTGAACGCCAACTGAACACGCATTTCTCCAACTCACCAATGACCATTTTGGCGCCATGTAGTTTATATGCAATTCGGGCAGTGACAAATGTGACGCTTCATGTCTTGAGACGGGCAACAAGCTTTCCAGCTTGTATGGGTGTCTCTTTTTCCCGTTGTGAAGCAATCGGTTTGAGTCCGAGTGGGTTACGATGAAAATAGTATAATGAGTCTCGGAAACCCGAGGAACGAGCAGCATCAATAGTAAGGATCGGGAAGGATGAAAGTGCTACATTTGAAGCGTCGACCTAGAGACTTGTCAGACGTTCGACCACCAAAAAGACATGCTCGACACGGAGGATAGTTGATCACTCGAGCACTCACCACCAAGCAGATTTTCATATCAATACCCTTTTCATTGGGATCCACAGTAACGAGCTCATCGCCTTCGATATAGCACACCTTTTCTCCAACTTCGCGTCCGCATTCCTCACCTTTCTCTCGCTCTCCCCCCACGAGAAGCGGGTCGTCTTGGTGGTCCGCGTGCGTTGCGGTCACCCTTCATCAACGCTACTCCCGGCCAAATCCCCTTGGCACTTCTACGGAAGGCTTTTCCTTATCCAAAGTGCCCTCAAATCTCTCCCGCTTCGTGTGGATCTCGCCCTCGTCGACATGGTTGACTCCCTCAGGTTACGAGGCAGGGACCTGGCGAAGCGGTGCCTCATAAGGCGGGACCAAATAGAATCCTTGAGCGCCTGCAAGTGTGTTACATAATTTTGACCCATGTTCCACGCGACACAGCCCTGAAGGCCTGACGACGGCGATAAGCCAGTTATGGTACAGTCATGAATCATTGCACGCCGTGTTACCCATTTTGAAGTAGATTCTTTTGCTTCCGCCGAGCTTCTGCAACAATGTTACTCAGTGACCCAACGTCGGTGACGTGGATGCAAAATCGCGATTATCTCATCGTCAAACGTTCTGGGTTATTTCTGTTCGCAAGTTGTTTATAGTATTCACCGTTCACTAACTCTCAGGTTCTGGATCAAAATTGGTCAAATCGTAGGTGGTATGCCAGCACTCCAGTTGTATCATCGGGTATGCAATAAGGATTGGGCATCAACGATTTACCTCAGCGCGCGCATACATCATAACGATGACACAACAAGAACAAAAAAAAAAGATCTCAGCACCGTGTGGTTGCGACCATGTTTCTTAGATTAGCTCACGACATTCTTCTACTCTCCCGCGGGTGTAGCGCCTAAAGAACATTCGGTGGTGAGTACGTTTTTCTCGCCGCAGAACAGATACTGACCGCGACACTTCAGCGATGCAACATGCCTTGCTAACCCTTCGAGCCGCGTGTACAATTTATCGCAGTTGGAACATTTGAATCGAATGCCCAGATGGATAGACTGGATGTGCCTTGGGATATTCATCCACTGCAAGGTGTGGGAGCACCCCATCCACGGGCACTGAACAGTCTGCCGCTGCGAATGCCTATGACCATGCAGACGAAGGTGCAATTTGATGGACTTGGCTGAACCATCGAGTTTCAGGGCACAAGGCAAGCCACCAGCGAGTCCACACGTGGGCACTGGTACGTCCTGTGAGCCGTTGCCCTCATGAGAGCTTCCTTCCACGTTGCCTGACGGGAGAGTCAGTAGGGCAACCATCGGTACTATCAGTCGTACTAGTCGTGACCAAACCTTCGACTGGGGGCCCAGGGAGAATGGACCAGTTAGTGTCGGACACCTCGGTCGGAATCACTGCGTAGGTCTGCGAGTGATTCGCCTTGATCCCGGCGATGGAGAGAGGGAGGAGGGGGAGAGCATCCATCCCAGGTGTGATGTTTGTGTTCGAGAGTATACCAAGACCAAAGGTATGTTCATCCATGTCAGTTTTCTGAACGTTTGAGGACCCCTGAAAACGAGCGAGGCTCTCTTATATCTACAGGAGCCGTGAAGACTGGTTGATGAACATCCCAAACGTGAACGGAGGTTTCCGTCACACACAGCAATCACTGGCAAACCCGCAAGTCATGACGCCCATCTCACTTGGTATTAATAACTGCGCTGCTGTTCCGAAGGACACGTTGCATGTTGGTAGGCCGCATCAGCAAAACTATAGATCTGAATGATTAAAGTTCGATGAAGAATCTGTCTAATGGCCTTATTTGTCAGCAAAGAAGGCAAACTCCGAGCATACACGCTGCAACTGGGCAACTAACTTAGCCGAGAGCCACCGATCCTCACATACCTGCAGGATCGCAACTTGCCGGGTTTCTTCGTTCCCGACTTCGCAGTCCATGAGTTCCTGGAGATATCCGCCTAGTGTTCCTGTGTATTCGTGTGACCCACCTGCGTGGTTCCGCACCTGGTTTAGTCCTTACCTCGGACGACCTCGGGATCTTCCGACGACCAAATCTAAAGCAACCGTGACGGGGGCTGAAACGCTGAATGACTAGTTACGAGACTACTTCGCACCCTACTGGTGGGGTTGCGACATGACATCGGATACATTGGATGCGCTGGGAATTCCCGGACGCTTGAGGTATGGGTGGCATTGACGATCTACAGAGCGCTTCCCCTGGCGCCGCGTATCCAGGTGCGCTAGATGACAGCCTCAGAAGTCCGTGTTGCATGCATGTTGTTTTTAAAAAGTCGGGACACAAGTTCCGCAGAAAAACGCAGGTGTGCTTACGCCACACTTGAAGGAGTGTTTACAGCAAGCTGCGGCTCAAAAGACTTGATCACGAAGCAGGCCTCCATGATCGGGGTTACACCAAGTCTGTGGAAGGATGCTTGCTTGACTAGTTACGACACCAAAATTGCCTGGTGTGCCAGGGCCCACCCGTCCCCGTTCGACATCTATTTTGACTCCGCTATCTACTCATCTCCGTTGTCTCAGGAGCGTGCTACGCAATCACCACCCATTCATCCATTCCCCCATCACATTCTGGTTCCGGTTTCAGTTCCAGATTACTAATCAACAAAGCCTCGGTATTTACATTTGTTATACCTACACTATTCGGAGTTGGCCGATCATAGCCAGTGACTAATTTTCCTCATAACACATATCAATCAACCAACTTCGTGTCGACGGTGTCATAAGCGGTCGACCTACCTGACAACCCATACTCCCTGTAACACACCCCTGGACCTATGTCGAGAGGGTATATGTTGTGAGGGAGTCGACCGTAAAATGAATGCTGATGACCACTGAACAACCCCCGCGAATCCTCTCATTGGCCACCAACAAGCATGGAATGGATTGGCGAATTAAAACGTTAATAGGTCAACTTGCTTGCAAAAGTTCTCCTCTGCCATCTCCACATCCATCCTGAATATTGCATTGTATTGCAATGGGCTTATGTGCAGGTCATCGAGAGGAACATTCCGTACACAAGCACAATCCCTTCCAACTACAGTACCTTAATACTGGTTGGCATTTTCCCCTAGGTTATAGGCAACGCCCTAAGATGATGGTGCAGTAACTCATGGTCTGGCTTGAGAACAGAGTCGTTGCCACTCCGTCGGATGAAGTCTCGACAACGGCGTGCTCGAGACTGCTCGCATCCTCTTCACTGTACACCAAGATTTTTCCGTAATGCTTACATCGTCATCAAATCAACGCAAAACGTGTTTTCTGGGTAGCATCGTCATTTCATTGGAGGGTAGATTGGTCGACCTGCCCTTGTCAGCTTCTCCGCTCGCCAAGGCCCCCCATTGGAACGACGAATCCGCCATTTTCCGGAGGGGATGGACGATATAAGAACCCACTGTCATGGAAGGTAGCTGGAACATCATGCATCATCATCAGATCATAGATCTCAAGGTCAGAGATTCGGTGCTTCTGTGACGAAAGAGTGGAAAGGCTGGGGGGAAGTGGACAGATCCCACATGGCCCCGGCGCCCGTGAACAAATAAGTTGGCAGAAACTTCTTGCAAGGTACAAAGGATCGGCGCCAGCCAAGATAGTATAAATTGGTATCGATCGAAGGCGGTAGCCGCCAAAGCGACTCCTATGACACGAGAACACTCCTACATAGCCTGCTCCATGGCCATCAAGTCCAAGCATCGACATTTTCCGTCCATGCCAGAAATCCGACTGACGTAAATTCATCAAATCGAGCGCCCAACGTCACGCAACGCGGCAGTCAAGATCTCTTGCAGCGATTCCACCGAGGCGAAAACGCGAGAACATCGTGTTCAATGTTTGAAAAGACCGAGATCGCTCAGCGGATCCTTATCGTTTCATACATGACATAGGTCAGTGTACCGCATGGGACTGCGGACCGGAACGTGCTGCAAGGAAAAGTGGCACGGGGAATGAGACGAGAATGGGGGACACGGCAATCTGGTGGATGACACTGCCAGCCCCTGCATAGTCCTTGAACATGCTTCTTTTTGCGAAGCCGCTTTGAACCTGTGGATGTATATGTAAGATTTTCGCATGCACACACCTACGAAATCACGTCTTGCTTGGGGCTTAGTACTTAGTTCCAAATGGACACGTCAATTCTGTTCTCGGAGAGAAAGGTAAATGCCATTTCGTATTACCACAAAATGCTGCAGTAAGCGAGCGCTATCGTGCCATGCACCAGTGCATTAGCTCAAAGAAGCCATCAACGTATCTCTCTCTGTCGCGTACGGGTCCAGGTCATTCGGACTCGCGAGCTCGAGACAGGTATCCACCCAAGCCAAGGCCCATGCACCATTCCCTACCTTCGTACCGCCGAGAACCCGCCGAGGAGCAATCTGTTCCCAGCGAGACCTGGTCGGCTGCGTGTCCGCACGGTCTACTCGAAGAACGACATCAATGATCAGTGACTCAGAGATGCAACTTCAAACGCACAATGTACGAGGCCCGTGTGTGGTTCGTACACGCCCAACGGAAACTCGGCGTTCCCCGCCTTTTTATTTTGCCCCACGTCCCCTTCGCTATCGACATCCATCGCGCCGCTCGCCTCCTCTTTCTCTTTTCTTTTTCCAGAACTGGAACCGCCCTCTAGAATGCCCCCGCACGCGATTCTCGCTTCTTGCCTCATCTTGACCCACTCTGTATTCATCTCGTGAACTCTCCTCGCAGCCTCCCACATCCAGTTCTCATCAGTAAGACCCTCCCGAGACAACATGCTCTTCCTGACAGCACTGTGCGGTCCGTCACTAAACGGACCCCATCCAGAGCCACCGAAAAGCGTAGTTGGGCCTCCGGCACGATATACACCCTGATTTGTACCCGAAAACGTTTGACTTGGCGCAGAGATGGCAGGAACGTTGCTCGCAGAAGTAGCAGTCGGATCTGGAAGCTCGCCGACAAAGTCGCCTGGGGAAAGACCTTTGGCAGTGATGTCGGCGAGTACGCGA
>JBBPQP010000258.1:0-34882 GCA_038092555.1 Boletus subgraveolens | reverse complement strand
CCCCCTATCTTTCGTCCGAAGTTACAGCACCCGAGCTTTGGCAAGCGGATCGCGTAAGATTTCGGTACTCGACATGACTGGATTTCGACAGGTCGATCAGACCATTACCTCGTGCCTTGGGCTACTTCGGGGATGGAAGCATGCATGCCATTGGCACCCAGGTACGTGGGAGGTTGAATTTAACACGGGCTATGAACGTGAGCGGAATGCAGAATATCTGCCTGAACCCGCCAGCGTCAATTGCTCGCACGTATTCAATCCATCTCGGTGAGGACCTCGCGCATTGATTCCGTCCTTTAAACGGGGAAGTGCGGGTCGCACACCCTGCCAACGCGGGGGCCGTCCGGTGAACAATTCCCGTAAGGTATCATATTGCGTCATCGTATCAGTCAAAACAGGACTCATTTGTCACAAATGAATACGATTGAGTCAGGCGGCGCACCTCTTAGAAATTGTTAATGACGCTCATTATTTATAGCCGTACATAGGAAGCAAATACTGGAACGTACCCTTGGGCAAGTTGCATCACCATGTCTGGCGAGATAGCGACAGTAACACTCCCTCTACCGGCCCCGGACCAAGCATACATGGATGTCTCCGCGCTCGAGGCCGGAAACATAAACCTTAATGTCAACTGGGTCGTCGCAGACACTGAACCAGGGATCGTGTCATGTCCCTCCCTCGCCTTCTCACTGCGCCATTCCAAGACGGGCTTCCAGATCGTGTTTGACCTCGGCACGCGTCGGGATTACGAGGGGTACCCGCCGGCCACGCGGAAGCGCATCGAGACTCTTGGCTTCTCACCCACAGTGAAGCAGAACGTCGCAGAGTCGCTTGAGAAAGGCGGCGTTCCGCCCGACGAGGTAGACGCCGTCATCGTCAGCCACCTGCACTGGGACCAGTGAGTGGACGTTCAAGCCGTGAATGCCTCACAGTACTGAACTTGAATCGTCGGGCTTTTGCGCATGCTGTAGCATCGGTGATCATACCCCGTTCACAAAGGCTAGGTTTATCGTGGGGGAAGGGTGTCGGGACCTGCTGGCAAATGGGTACCCCGGGAATCCAGATGGGCTATTCTCGTCGACTTCCATCCCCGTTGAACGAGCTCGGTTCATATCCAAATCAGACCTGAACACGTCGATTGGCCCGTATCCACATGCGCTTGACTTTTTCGGGGACGGAAGTCTGTATATTGTAGATGCACCAGGTGAGTGAGCGAAGAAAAAAAAACGGATGGATGGTCGAACTGAGATGGACACAGGCCATGTCGCCGGCCATATCAACGCCCTCGTACGCACATCTGCAAACGGGTCATGGATCCTCCTCGGGGGCGACTCTGCGCACGACTGGCGGATCGTGACGGGAGAAAAGACATTTGCGTGTATGGAGGATCCGGCGACGGGACATGTGCAGTGCATCATGCATGCGGACAAGGACGTTGCAGAGGAGAACTTGAGACGGGTCAGAGCGCTGCTCCGAGTTCCAAAGGTGCAGGTGCTAATCGCGCACGACGTGCCGTGGTACGAAGCGAACAAGGGAGGGCCCGCTTTCCTACCTGGAGTGATACCAGCGTTAGTCTAGTGAAATGTACACGATTACTAGATATATATTTAAGCATTCTTGAAACTCACCGCCAGGCTCGCTAGTGAAATAACGTCCAACACTGCGAATGGCGAACGTTTAGTCCTTGATTCGGCCGCATCACCGCACAATGGACTCCTCCTCCGTCCTCAGCGACGAAGACTACGACGTCATCTCAAATCCCGGCCAACGCTCTCTCGAGTCCAGCATTGCAGATTTCGGCCACATCGCTGCACAGAGCGTGCGCGAAATCCCACCCACAGAAGCTGCCCGAGAAGCCCTCAGCACCGTGTCGCTTTCCTCCACCGACATTCAAACATGGGTCCGCACTGTGATAGACTCTACCAACGGACGGAATGGTGGGAGCTATCCACTCGACCACCGAACCGTTCGCGTTTATCTCGACGGTGTCTTTGACGTGTTGACAGCGGGGTATGTATGGTCCCCACTCGGATCACAACTATGGATACTATCCTTACGCTGACACCGCCGTTCCCCCCACTATGTGCATTGTGACCGGGAACAGACACATGCTGCAGCTGCGTCAAGCCAAACTGGCCTTTCCCTCCGTGTACCTCATGGTAGGGGTCTTTCCAGACGAGTCATGTCAACAACATGGGACGGAGCCTAGGTTCCCTCACGTGGAGCGTTGTGAGCTCCTGCGTCATTGTCGTTGGGTGGACGAGATCGTCCCTGACGCGGTATGGACGCTCACCGACGCATTCCTCGTCACGAAGCGCATCGACTATGTGGCACTCGAGGAAGGCTCCTCTGTCAACCTCGAGTTCGACAAGACGAGGATGAAGGGGTATGATCATCTCAAGAAACTGGGCATGTTTTTTTCCCCTTTCAATGTGACGTTTTCGTGGTGCTCAATTCTTTTTTTTTTTCGTGTATTACAGGCCGTGTCGTACCCACTAAAAGAACCCTTCGGTTCGCCCCTGCACCCGTGGTACCACCACTAAACCCCACCGTGGAAGCCACACCACCAAGCAAGGCTTCTGAGCTACAGCCAGAGCTCTTTGAAGGTGACGGCCAAGCCGACGTCACTCATGGCATCAATAGTATGGCATTGGATGGACAGTGGTAGAATCATCTCTATTCATCATTTATGAATGCTTGTTTTTTTTCTCCTGCTTAGAGTCATACCTCACCCCGTGGTGTTGCGTGCATGTATCCGCTTGGCCGGAAATGTGATGAAAACATTAGACTATATACTGTATGATATAGATGTGCGAGGCCAATCGCAAGTTATCCTTTGGACTCTTTCTTTCGGTGCACGTTCATGTGCCTAGCCAGCTGGTCTGGTCTAGCAAATGCCTTTGTACACCCCTTTTCGGTACATTCATATGGGCGTGCACCGGTATGGGTGCGAAGCTGTTGACCGAGTGAGTGGGATGGAATAGCATGGCAGGTATGTCAACTCACATGCTTGGATAAATTGGAAGACTCTGAAAAGGCTCTGGGGACGGGTTGTCAGAGGAAAAGGTTGAGGACACTGTGGTTGACGAGATGCTTACTTGTCGCAGAATTTACACTTGAATGGTCGTAAGCCATTGTGGGTGCGTTTATGGATCGTCAATGCACCGGTAATAGCAAAGGCTTTTCCACAACCGGGAAAATCACAGACATATGGCTCTGGGGACGGTTGGCACGAAAATCAAAGTGGAGTGAAAGGATGGCTCACTCTCTTGTGTGTGACGGCGCATGTGCTGCTGGAGAGTTGCTGCTTCGGAGAAATTCTGGTTGCATACCTGACATTGAAAGGGGCGATGGCCAGTGTGTGACTAGAATGTGTGATGAGCGATATGGCATGGAATAGGGTGAAAAACGGACTTGGAGATGCCTGGATATCTTTTGCTTGCTGGAAAAGCCGTTGGTACCGTGCCTATTGCAGCCCTCCCAGAAACACTCGTAGTGAGCTCTTCCGCCTCCGATGTGGACGGAGGCGATGTGGGCTGTGAGGTCATTACACGAGGGGAAGGATTGGGTGCACGCTTTCCACTTGCAGGGGTGAGTACCTGAGCAATCGTGCGATGGTGGATTGGGAGGGACGGGTGGTTTATGGACGGCATCGGATGTGTCGCGGAGGTCGGGTGGTGGAGAGTGGTGGGTGGTGGAAGGAAGGAAGGGGTAGTTGAGACCAAGGTGATCTTGCATGAGGTGTGTCGTGAGGATATTGAGAACATCGTCATCTGAGCTTGCTGCGGAGGATGTTGGAATAGAAGAGGGTGACGGGAACATTGCACAATCACCCCAGTGACAGGAAAGGGGGGGATTGGAGAAGATGTGCGGATCATCTTGTGGTTGAAGTGGTAGAGGAGAGGAGCTACTTTGAGTGTCTGCGGTGCAGAGATGTTGGATATTGACATGGCCTACGAGATCTGATAGGTTACTGAAGACGGAACCACAGTTTGCCCACATGCAAGGGAAAGACTGGGTGGCAGTGGAATGAAGGGGGAAGGGGGTAGAGGCATGGAGCTGTGGTGAAAATGGCGAGAGAGAGGGGGAAGAGGAAGCGCTAGAAGAAAAGTCGGAGATGAGAGACTGTATTGACTGAGGGAGGGGATACTGCGAGTCTTGAGCGCATCCACACGGCAAGTCTGACAGGGAATGGCTCCAGTGGATGAACGGTGGAGAGTCATAGGATGAGTGGTAGTCTGTACAGCACTGGAGCTGCGGGGGAAGTGAGGTGAGGTGGGCGGGGATGGATGGAGAGATGCTTACGATTTCGTCCAAGCCGGGGCAGTCGTCGCATGCTGGGGTGGTGACGCAGGTGCCGTCACATGGTGTAGTGTCATCGCAGGGTAGGACGAGACATTCGTCGGTGCAATCTGCGGTGAATAGACAGGAAGGCTCCGGGCACGACGGTGGGCACTGATCGCACTGGTCCATCATCGTTGTGTCCTACTCTTGTCGCAAATTCTCCGCTACATCTATAACATAACCGGTGCGGTACTCTAAACATCACGTGAGTCTCTATGTACTGGATCATCGCAAATGCACTCCTCCGCCTATTTGGCAACGAACCCGACGCTCTCTGTCCGCAATGGAACCCACTGCACCCAAATGTACATGCGCGCATCGCCGCAGAGCTCGACCTTGTCTATGCCTCTCCCGATTTTAAGCACAGCACTTATCACGCACTCTCGGGTGCAGTCCGCATTCCGTCTGTCCTCTCTTTTGTCCTCTGCGCCGTCTCACCTTTATTGCAGCACAGAGTCTAGAGATGCTAGCGGCCCTGTCGACCAGGATCCCGTATGGCGCCCATTTGCAGACCTACACGACTATCTCCAACAAACCTTTCCCCTCGTGTCAGTACCCTTTTGCACATCCTTTTCCCGCTCATCTCGCCCCCAGATACGACAAATTGAACGTCACAACCATAAACACCTACGGACTCGTATTCCATTGGCAAGGCTCCACTGATGCAAAACCCTTCTTGTCAACTGCCCATCAAGGTTCGTCCACTGCTCTACATCTCCCTCATCACTCACGATCACATTAAGATGTCGTCCCTGTTGATCCTTCTACTCTCTCCCAATGGGAGCATTTGCCATACTCGGGCGATTATGATGGTCAGCCTCTCCGTCTCTCTACAAATCATACTCATCTCCTTCCAGGCACTTGGATCTGGGGTCGCGGCACCTGCGACGACAAGGGCGACCTCATCCAGAAACTCATCGTCATCGACACCCTTCTTAAACATGGCTTTTCTCCCGCCAGAACCATCGTACTCGCTTTCGGTTTCGATGAAGAGACAACCGGTCAACAGGTACGTCTACCATCCGTCTGCCTTCCCACCTTTAATCCACCCCCAGGGTGCTGGTCACATTGCTACTTACCTCCAACAAACATACGGCAATCATGCTTTTGCCATGGTCCTCGACGAAGGCGGTTCGTCTTTCTCACTTCTCCGTAATTCATATTCTCATCTCCAACCAGGTTCCGTGCAAGATTACGGTAATGGCGTGTACTTTGCTCTCCCTGACCTCTCCGAAAAGGGCTATCTCGACGTCCGCATTCAAGTCGCTACCCCAGGTGGTCATTCCAGCCTACCCCCAGAGCATACAGTACGTTCCTTCGTCCACAACACGCGTCACACCAACAAGCCCATCCTCTCAGAGCATTGGATATCTTGCTCAGTTCATCACTACACTCGAGGAAAACCCTCACGTCCCTCAACTATTTCGTAACGGAACTCCCTTCCTCTCCACCATGTGTCTTGCAGAGTACTCTCCATCTTTCCCCGATCGACTCCGCCAACTCGCCCGTAGTGCAATATCCGACGACGCAGCGCTGGAACATCTCAAGCGCGGTCTCCTCAAACTGTCGCCTACTGCTCGTGCCGTATTGGGAACAACTCAGGCTGCAGATATTCTCGAGGGGGGCGTCAAAGTCAACGCTCTTCCTGAACGCGCTGCCGTCATCGTCAACCATCGTATTGCAGAACATAGGTATGTTCACACTTGACACCAGAGTGCCCTCGCCTAACATGCATCAAGTTCCGTGTCCGAGCTCCAGCAACACCTCGTCCAAGTTCTCCACCCAGTCGCGCGCAAGTATGATCTGACTTTGGATGCCTTTGGGCGGGTGGTCCACACTGGCCAGGCAGGACAGGTATCCATCACTGTTGAATACGATTCCGCCCTCGATCCTTCGCCTGTAACACCAACTGGTTATGGTCCTTACTCGATCCTCGCTGGAACTATCAAGGCGACCATGGAGTCCTCCAACTTTTACAATGTGACTCAAGTAGTCGTCTCTCCATCTCTGGCCTTGGGTTCGCATCCTGCGTGTTCGTCGTCGTATACCAGACTGATTCGCTCTTCTAGGCAATACTGGTGCGATCTTGTCGGGTATTTCGTTCCACTACACGCGGGCTTGACGTTTCGTCTTCCTAGACACACAATATTACTGGAACCTGACGAAACATATATTCCGATTTTCTCCCTTTACAGAAGCAGATTACTATAACGGCTTCCACACGGTAAACGAAGGTGAGTCATCTTCATCCCCAAGCAGGCTCGTCTCTGGGAATACGATTTAGCATTACGGGCGGAGGCGATGATCGAAGCCATCAGATTCCACACCAATTTCATTCTCAATCTCGACGAATCTTCATTGCCTTGATGGAGAAAACATGTGCCCCCTCCTATTTTCTTGCTTTTCAGAGTTCAAGAAGAGTTATTCTCAGAATTTCAATATGCATACATTTACAAGTACAGTGCTGTCGCTGGATGAATACATGAGTTTACTTCCGCTTCGCTACTCTCCCGCCATCGGTGAATTCGTCAATTACTCCGCAAGTGCTTCAATGATGACTTTGACCCCCCATGCGCCTGGGTCCGGGACCTTTTTCTCCTTCAACCAGTCACCCTCGACGTAGGCACTCCTGCCCGCTTTTGCTTCAATATCTTTTGTCTTTTCTGCGGCATCCTGCACGGCCTTGACAGCACCCTCGAACCCGGCGGGAAGCGCATCCACGAAAGCAGTAAGCGGATCAACGAGCGTGCGCGAGGGTGGCCGAGCACGCGTGTAGGTGTACAGCCGGGCAAGAGCAGACTTGAGAGCACCGCTCCAAACCTCAGTCGTGGCCACTGCGGCAAACGAACGTGCCAAGGCTTGGGCGAGCGAGGAGAAGAAGATCCTGCTCAAACAAGGGGAAACCTTCAGTTGAGGGCCGGAAGACCGACGTTTGGTACGAACGAGTACAGAGCACCACTCGTCCCCCCCATCTTTTCCTCGGCAACTCTGGATATGGCGATCATGCTGTTGACCACATCATCTCCCACGATGACACCCTGATTGAGAACTTCGAGCACACCTTTAGAGTGACGGCGATCAGCGACCGTGGCATAGCAAGAACTTGGATTGGTACGGTAACGGACCTGATGCACCTGCGCTGAGGGTAAGCCCACAGTCTCCGTCGCCGGCGATCTTGTCCATATCCGTAATCTCGCCCTCCGCTAACAAAAGTGCTTTACAGGCGCGCTCGACGGCGGTCTTAAAGGAGTGCACGTCCGGTGCTCTGAGGGAAGATTGGTTGCTAGGAGGGGTGGTGTCGACCGATGCCAAGGAGGCCGTCTCAGTGATAGCTTTTGGTTCAGTCTTTGAGGACCATTTCCACCCGGGGGCGTTGGTGGGGTCGTCGAGGAGGGAGAGTATGAGATCCGTAGAGATGGCGTTGTCGAATTCAGTGCTGGGGAGGAGTAAGAGAGTGATGGAGAACCCTGGCATGTTGAGGCTCGTCTATTCCGATGTCAGTCGCTTGTTTCGTGCGTACGGGAGAGAGGAACAAACCATGAACGACCCGGCCAGGACGCGCATCGTCTTGATACCCTGCTTGTCTAGCGCACCCTTTGCCTCGCCGACAATGGCGCCGAGCTCGAGCTCGCTGAGACCACCGAGGTTGTTTACGAGGAGTACGACGCGATCGGTGCCGTCGTTCTTGAAAGGCACAAAGGATCGGTCGGGATCGGCGGTAGAGGTGATCATCTGAATGAGGTTTGGGACGAGTTCATTGAGTGGGGGCACTGGAGAAACGCGGCGATGACCACTTTCGTTGTGGATACCGAGCCCGATCTCGAGTTCGTCGACACCCAGATGAGTGTCAGGTACCGCAGTGCCAGGAACCTATGCATAGTGCGATCATTCAAATGGCATGTGTATGACGAGAACCGAATTGCGTACATGACAATGCTCTAGTCCCACTCCGATCGTGCCGAGGTGAGAAGAAATGTGCTCGGCGATGGCATGAACCCCCTCGAGGGAGCCTCCTCGAGCAGCGAGTGCGCCTGCGATCTTGTACACAAGGCAGACGCCAGCAAGACCTCTATTTGAGGGTTAGTGAATCGAGTGAGAGCACGAAAAGAGGAGAACGAGCCTCCTCCCGACGATCTTTCCCTGTTCACGTCCAACGGCAACGTCGTCACCGACGATCACGAATTTGACGCGATCCGACTTGTCGGGGTGAATGGCGGCGTACTGCTCTTTCGCGAGTCCAAAGTTGAGAACGTCGCCGGTGTAGTTCCTTGTGTGTTCAAGTTGTCAGCGACGGGAGTAGAAAAATGCCGATGGGTTTACTTTACGATGATGACCGTACTAAAGCAGGGTGATTAAACGACAGAGACGAAGAGCGGATGACGAGGGACGTACCCTGCATCGTTGCTCACCAAGTCGATCGCACGACGGACCTGGCCCGCACTTGGGGAAGCAAACACATTTCCGCATACCGCAGCTGGTGTATGAGATGATGCCTCAGTAGCCTTTAGAATGTGAAGAAAATCCTACCTGACAGTATTCCTTGACCTATAACGAATCGATAGGCGAGATCCGACAATGCCGAGCGTCAGGACACCCACCAACGAATGCAGAGTGGGATGGTTCGTGACCAGAGCCACCCCCACAGACGAGCGCGACCTTTGAACGGTCTGGGTTGGCAAGGTGAAGGACTGGTCCGAGGACGTAGTCAACACTACACATAGAACTGGACAATGGGGGTAAAAAAAAGAACCTCTGTTTGCAGGATCAATGGCGAGATGGGGGTTGAGGACACAGAGCCCCTTGAGGGAATCGAGCACAAGCGAGGCGGGTGTGTTCAAAAAGTGTTTGCCTGGTAGAGTGAGGAGGCTGATGGGAGGAACTGCAGCATGCGACACTCACTCTGCACGACCATGGTGATGGTGACGCTGTGGGGAACGTCGAGGAAGGTGCGCGAATGTTCGCGACCCCCCATGACCGACCCCCCCATTCATTGTGAGCTTGGTCTCTTACTTCTCACCGTGATGAGCCTGCCGTCGCCAGCAGCGTCGCCGTCGTCCAAAGTCACCGACTTGGATGCGGGATTGACACGTCGCAAGAGACAGCGCTCAGAATCAATGCAATCAGACTCATCTTCCCTCAAGAGAGCCGCCTCTGAAGGGCCCCGCTCCGCGACGCCCCTCCGTGCCACTCACGATGCACCCATCACCGATGCCACCAACGATATCGACGCTTACATGGAAGAACAGGGTGAACATGCCCTTTCCACCGTCACTCTCATGCCTCCACCTACACCCCCGCACGAACCACTCGCAAATCTCACACCACCGCAGAAGCTGCACTACGTCACCGAGCGCCGTCCCAAACAGATGCAAGTTGGTGACACGTGGTATATCGTATCTCGCAGGTGGTATAGACGATGGGAGGCCGCATGTCAGGGCATCGCTGACAAGTCCGGCCCGCTTGAAGAAAAGCATGTCGGTCCCGTCGACAACACGCCACTCGTCGACCGTGACGCCAACCTGGTATCGAACCTGACAGAGGGTGTCGATGTCGAGTTTGTGCCCTGGGACGTTTGGAAAGCCTTTACTACTTGGTGCGTCATCATCTCGACGTTCGTCGAGCTGTGCAGTTGATCCGAAGTTGTGTAGGTATGGTCCGGCTACATATCCACTCCCTCGTTCCGTGATTGCGAGAGGCCACCTTGGGGAACCTAGTCTGGAACTTCGACCTCCCCGCCTCAAAGTACTTTCCCTCGTCGACTCCCAATCAGATGGGCCGATTGGTCCCCCCCACAGCTACGTGACGCTCTCGACAAAAGATACAGTGAAGGCTCTCGGCAAAGAGCTTGTAGCCAGCGTATCTGCGCGTTCCAATATTCCATACAGGATATGGAAAATCCAACCGGGAGAATATGGTGGATCACAATTCCCTGCCTCGAAGCTTACCGCCCATGGAGCAGAACTCTTAGAGATAAATGACAAAACACTCGAGGACGCGTTGATCGAATTTGACGACCCCTTTGTTGTCGAGTTTCAGCAGGACGGCAAATGGATAGCAGACCAAACGTCGACGGTGCCAGCTCCAGTAGTCCCGTCTGTTCCTCCTCCCTTATTTGGCGGAGACGACTTCTTTAGCCGTCTCGGGAAGAGTTCTGCGACAACGAGTGCCACTCAGATTCAACCTAGACAGGTCCCTTCACCCGCATCATCGGCAGAATCGTCCGCCAAAGCTCAAGAATCACAAGTCGTTCCTTTCAAGTCGTTTGGATTCTCCAAGAGCAAGGCACTACAGGAACCAGGGACACTCGGCCTCGGAAACATGTACGCGTTTCCTATTCTCTTGCTTCCTGATTTGACGCTAGTACAAAGGGGCAACACTTGCTTTATGAACTCTGCTCTTCAGTGTCTTGCGCATACAAAAGAACTTACTGATTATTTTCTTTGTATGTTGTATCGTTGTATCGTTCTTACATGTGGACTCACCCATTCAACCATTGTAGCTGGTGTTTACCAGAACGAGCTCAACCCCGATAACCCACTTGGGATGGGTGGTGCTATCGCTGAGGCATTCGGCGCACTCTTGCATCGTATTTGGGCCAAAGATTCCACCGCAACTTCTTACTCACCACGCGAGTTCAAGATGCAGCTGCAACGTTTTGCACCACAATTCAGTGGATACCAACAGCATGACTCGCAAGAACTTGTGGCCTTCTTGCTTGACGGTCTACATGAAGACCTCAATCGCGTGCTCAAGAAACCATATGTAGAGAAGCCAGATTGGGAGGGCGGTGGGGATCTTGAACTTGCACAATTGGCGCAAAAGTCGTGGTGTGGATACATGCAGCGGAATGACAGTGTCATCGTGGACTTGTTCCAAGGACAGTACCAGAGCACTTTGGTGTGTCCTGAATGCCAGAAGGTAAGCTAGTGGTTCCAACTACCAAGGATTACTTAACCATCTCCCCTCAGGTCTCAATAACGTTTGACCCATTCATGTATCTCACTCTACCTATTCCTGTGACGAAGAAGTGGAAACACGATATTGACTATATCCCATGGGATTCGTCGAAACCCCACGTCAAGGTTGAGTTGTTACTAGCGATATGAACCAGCAAGCTAACGATAACCACGCAGGTTCCTGTTGAAATTGGTCGTGATTCTACTTTCAAAGAGCTTCGTGCACTCCTTGGCCGATGGATGGGTGCACTACCAGAGAATGTTCGTATCCCATCACCCCTATTCCCCGTCTGCTGATTCCTCGGTTTAGCTCTTGACACTGGAAAGATTTAGCAACCGGTTCTACAAGAACCTTGACGATAACGTCCTTTGTGGTGACATGTCGGATACTGACATCATCGTATGCTACGAGCTGCCATGCAACGCACGTCAAAGCCGAATGTACAAGAAGAAAGAAACTGATCCCTTTATTATTCCGGTGTTCGTGACCGATCTTCAGGCCTCGCGGCAGTCGTACAGCTACCGTAGCCCGACCAATTTCGGTCATCCTTTCATCGTGGTTATCGATCCCGAACAGGCTCGGAGTATGCAAGCGATATACGAAGCTGTGGTGGATCGTCTTCAGCGGTGGACTAGTCATGCTTGCGATCTTTTCACGTGGGAGGAAGTTCCATCTGGATCTGTCGACTCAGTACCCATCCTGGCTCCGCCGATGGATTCCCTAACAGAGATCAAGGAGAATGGGGAGGTTATTCGTGTTGAAGACATGAATGTCGATGAAGGCGACATTGCCGATGAGAAGGCTGTGATCCAGGATGATGCCACGATGGACACCGCAATTAATGGCATTCCCCAGATTGTCGGAATCAAAAAAGATGTTTTCAACCTGCGCCTTCAGGCTGGCCAGAAAGACTATGGGTCGGGGTTCAGTTCGTACACCTCCTCGAGCCAACGTTTCGAATCCTGGGAGACGCGTTTCGAGGAGATGGAAAATGGCATTCCAGTACTCAAGGAAATGGATGCGCTCTACTGCGAGTTCGATGAAAACCTGAAAACGTATTATTTTGGTGGCGAAGCATCGGGCTGGGAGCACGCACGATGGACGGATACCTTCTGGACCATGTTCTTACACCCCGAGTATGTCGAGGCGAAGAAGGCGGCTTCGGAGAAGAGGAACAAGGGGCTGTCCATTGACGATTGTCTAACCGAATTCACAAAGGAAGAACAATTGGGCGAGGATGATCTGTGGTATTGCCCTCGGTGCAAGAAACATCAGCAAGCTACGAAAAACTTTGACCTTTGGAGAGTGCCAGATATTCTGGCGGTACACCTCAAGCGTTTCAGTAACAGCCGGGCGCTTAGAGACAAGATTGATACGTTTGTCGACTTTCCTATTCAAGGTCTCGACCTCACCAGCCTCGTTGGTGAAAGGAAGGTTGGACAGAGGTTGGCCGAGGATGGAATCGATATCGAAGAGCTAGGAATTGGCAACATTGAAGAACCTCTTATCTATGACTTGTACGCGGTCGACGAACACCTCGGGGGACTGGGTGGTGGCCATTATCGGGCCTATGCGCTAAACCACGCCACCGAGCAGTGGCACCACTTCGACGATTCTTATGTTACAAAGAGCGAAGCATACCAGGCAGTGGTGAGTCTATTGCACTGTTGTGAAGATAATGCATTTATAGGCCTTCCAGAATGCAAACGCATACCTATTGTTCTACAAGCGACGAAGCAACGAGCCGCTTGGCGGTAAAACTTACTATAAGATAGAGGAAGCGCGACTACCGGCTGATGACGTTGATGACGCTGTGCCGTCCATGGATACCCAGCTCCCCACTCCCCCCAATGAAATCGTCGCACCTACTTTTGCGTTGTCCCAGAACCCACAAAACGTTGGTTGGCGGACACCACCTTCTCATCACAGGTCGACACCCTCGTCTTCCCCTCCACCCCCCGACGAGCCGCCGAGCTTTGAAGAATCACAGCACGACCAACTCCTCCCTAGCACCGGTCTGAATTCGCTTCTGATGGATCGCGAGCAAACGTTCCATTTCCCGTCTGAGACCTTTAAAGCATCGCCTACATCGTCCAACGAGGTCGAGCCCGATGACGACGATGCTGCAGACCTGCAGGGATTCGAAACCAGCCCCATCCAACTCATGGACGGGGAATGGCAACTGTCCTCCTCGTCACCTTCGCCGATTGATACTGATTCCAACCCGTTTTCCGATGTAAACTCACAGAAGAACGAAGTTGCGGACAATGATGAGATACCAAGACCTTAGAACTCAATAAGTGTAATCTACCTACATAATCACATATTTCTATGTACCAGATAGAGTCGTGTATCGTCCTTTCTGCCTGCTTACTCACGGTGGTCGAGACGACTTTACAGCTGTTTATAGTGTCTGCTTCGAAGTGACTCCGACTCGTTTCCACATGAGCAGAATCCCTCCGTCTCTGCTATACCTGACGATCTACAATCCTACCCTTCGACCTGACATTTCAGCGACACATGATGATGACGAGGATGCCGAGGAACAGGCCCAAATTCTATTCTACACTTCCCGTGACCGAGCTGCATCGCGAGACAAGATGCTGAGGCAGGTTGGGCTTGCGAAAGCGCTCGTTAACTTTGCAGAGTGAGGGAAACCATGAAAGCGGTGGTGGGTGTGTGCAGAACTAAACGTTCGCCAGGATCTTCCATTCAACAGATCCATGTCAGAACGTTCATTCGCAGTCTAGAAGAATGGCCATGGTGAGCCCGGAGCCCAACTTTTGGATCCACGTGGTGAGTGCGGCCTCGTCTGCATTGGCGTCATCCTCTTGAGCATTCCATCATTCAGGCCGTCGAACTGGCAAAGACACCGCGTGCTCCGATTGCAAAGCCCAAGACCCGGGATAAAGGCAGGGGGAAAGCTAAAGAGGAGGAAGAAAGTCAAGTACCACAGTTTGAATACCACGACGGCACACTGCATGACTCTGCGATGCGGGCGCATCTCATGCGGGGCTACGAACAATTCAAGGTTCAGTTTCGTGTCTGGTTTGTTCCTCAGGGGGCTGACGCAACATGTGCTTCTTAGTTGACCCACGGCTCCTTCTCTTCTATATTGTCTTCATTGGGACAACAAGCTTTGGAGTTGCAGCTTGAGCGGTTCTTTACTATCTGGGCGTGGACGTGGGATCTAGAAAAGGATTTTAGCCTCGGCATAGACCTTGGTGCGCGCATGTCTCCCCAACCCGACTCGCACAGCAATTTACGTGACTTACCCCGTACAGGCTTACCCCTCCACCCATCACATCAATTAATCCTTCCCACTATTGATAATTTTTCATCACAGATACCCGGGGGAGTTGCTGCGCTTGTATTGACGCAAAGTCATGTCGCTCCTTCCAGCAAATATAGAAGTTCACAATACCCCGTTGCATTGGCACGACATCTAATGAACCACCTTACTCCAACGCCTGGACCTACTACTCTTTCCGCCTCGGCGACTCAACCAGAACGACTGGACGACGACCGACGGACAGCACCGAATGCGGAGCCGCATCCATCGGGTGGTTTTCTTGGTGTGAGCATAAGCATGAGTATGGACGTCAGGAAATGGACCTGGCCATCATTCGGAAAAGGTCACAATTCCAAGGAAATGGTTACAAATACGGACGATGGCGTGGTCTCTCACTCTGCATCCGGACGCGCTAACGTGCAGGTCGATCAAAGCGCGCTGGAGGAGGCAATTGCGTCTGATCATTCATTTGCTTTGCCTACGGAGAAGCCTTCCGCGCCCGGCGAGCACGAAAAGTGCCCGGTAAAACTGGACTCTGACGTCACGGAAGCGGACACACCCCGTCCATCAAAAGTTCTTCCACTCGCTTTGGACTCTTCAGAGGCTTCGCCAAATGGCTCATTACCGGGTGTTGACGCTCCAACGACTGTCTACAACGAAAAATTGCGGTTTACTTGGACAGACGTGTTCCTTGCCCTTAGTCACGAACCGCTGGCAACTTCTCGGAGGAGAGTATACCTACTTAAGGTCAGCACAAATAACGCTATTACGTAGCAGATATTCAATCCATTTCTCAGCGCGGCCAGTACGCTGTTGCGCTGCTTGGTAATAGCTTGGATGACGTGGAAACTTGGGTGAAACCAACCCGTTGCCTACTCGACGGTGTAGAGAAGATCGTAAGCGAGGACAGCCAACGGTAGGTGTGGTTACTTGACATTAGTTTGCACCAATTAATTTGATACCCCAGCGATATGACGGCTTCGCTGCCGTCCGTGGCAAAGATTCTCCAGCCTAAAGACAGCCGTATCCTCAAAGCTGGAGATTATGTGAATGCGAGCGGAGAAGCGGCCCTCAACTCGGATCATCTATTTGAAGCAAAGAGACTATTGGACAGGTAGGGCACCTCGTTAATTGCATGCTGCACAGCGATTAACGACACATCCAAGAGAACCGGCGGTGATTGAGGTTTTTTCCAGGGGCTTGCATCCCCAACACTGGCACGTGGCCTCTCGGGTCGCCGGTCCCGTTGAAGACGAGATGGGGGAGGCATATCTGGAGGTGTCTCGTAAAGAGGCGACGTTGTCAGACGTGGATAATATATTGCGCGGACTTTACAAGACCCATGTCTAGAGGAGCAAAGAACTCAAATGGGCCTGATCAATTGTATCCTTTCGACGGTCCGACGTTATTGGGGTTCTCCGCACTCGTCCAGATTTCTGACGGCCCGATACCTCCAGTTGTTTCCCACCGTCATTGGTATTTATGGGTTGCTTTGCGAGGAAACCCCAGGCTTGATGGCATCATTTCCAGCTTGTCACCAAACAAAATCGTGTTGCAGTTTCTCCGAGTGGTACTATGCGGCGCTAACGTCAAAAAACATGCAGACATGCCGTTTCAATGGATTGAACTTCTGGACGGACTTGTTTCAGCTCCGTCAAGTTTGGTCTACCTGATAGGCGAGGCCTTGGTTTGTTTGTGTGCCGTGTGGTATTAATTCACTAGAGCACGTTGTAAGTTCAAACAGCCTAAGATCGGACACTTGCTGAATACATAAGACGGACCGATTCGGGTACCCATATATGGTGATCCGATCATATATGGATGTTACCGGTTACTGAGCAACATTCAGACATTCCCTCAAAACCCTTGAATGCCGTTCTTGGCTGGTAGTGCGTTACGCGCTTAGACTGATGTTCGAATTCAAGGGTCCTTTCTCCGTTTCGGAACGTGTCAAGGCTCGGGTAATAGGTGTATCGTGTTCTCAGGTTCAAGCACCTCCGGGAAGATGTGGTCGGTTTACCGCTGTGTCACACGACGGAAGCGATCAACTCGCGCCTTTTCCTTCTCTTTGATTTTATTTATTTTTGACGACAGACACGTTTACAACACCAAGTTCGGTTGTTACCAACCAGCTCATGATTTTATACCCCACTGGGAATTGATCTAGCCTGCCACTATCTTTTATTACCTTCCATCTCAAGGCGCACAAAAGCGCATCCACTGGCGGGTCCTACTCAAGAGTATGTCGCTCTTCGTGAAGGCCTCCTTGAGGTTAAACGTCATAGTCGTAGGCGGAGGTGAGCGATCCCTTCACCCTCGGTGTTCATCCAAATAACCTTGTAAGTAGGCATCTCTGGCTTGGCCGTTGCATTCAGGCTGAGCCAAGCGGGGCACACTGTCCATGTTATTGACAAGTCAAGACCCGAACAGGTACGATTCATCCTAGCTTTCTCAGATCTAGTTTGGAGTCCACGTCCCTTGACGCGCAAAATGTTGTCGTGAATCACAGAAAGCGTGTGGCGTCCGAGTTCCACCAAATCTCACAAAAATCCTCGAGGAATGGGGTCTCGGAGAGCAAGTTGAGCGGTGGGGTAAACCGACCAGGAGAAGTGATTGCTATTCGAGTGAGTGCCCTCATCGGATAGGATATAGATGATTTTGATTGAAAAATATGCACACGATCTCAACAGTGGAGACAGGCAAGTTTGTAGGACATTTACTGTGGCCTCAAACAGAAATGTTGGAGGAGATTGGAGCCGAGTACCTGTTGATGCATGTGAGTACTCGTTCCGTCATACTTGTCATGTATTTGTCATTAAGCGTAATGCGTGTGTCTAGTATCAAGACCTTCACGCAATGTTGCATTCCGCGGCAAAATCGGCCGGTGTCCAGATATCTTACGGCATGACTGTCAGCAAGGTCTCCGCTAATCCCACGAGAGTTGAACTGGCTTCAGGTATGACATTGTATGCAGACATGATAGTCGGGGCGGACGGTCCGTATGGTGTGGTGCGTGAGGCTGTGGACGGGACCTCGAACGGCGGCCAACGAACCACGGACAGCTTTTCTGTCTACGTGTAAGCGTGCAGGCGTTTTCTGTGAGCATAAACTCAAGGTTCACCTTAAGAGCGACCATTTCCCGAGAACAATTGCGGAAGGACCCCGAGCTTGACGTATTTACAAACCCAGAGCTTGGTGGTGTACAGGTAAGATTACACATCCGCTGTTGTCTTCGTCCACAAATTTACTTTGTACAGTATCCGATCTGGATGGGTACATCTTCTCATGCAGTCGGCTTTCCCGTGGTACGTACATGCCAAACTTTGTTCGTGACACTTTTGCGTCATTCACGAGGTGAACTTCCCAGCAAGACAACAGCGCGTATACGATACACGTATTTTGGCCGGACAGTTTGGTAGATCTAGGCGACGACTTGTCTGAAGAATGGAATTTCACGATACCAAGGGAGAAGTTGTGCTTCTCCGGAGACTCAAAGTGGGAGGTTCGCTCGGGTATTCTGACGCTTCTCTCATCGTCATTTAGGCTCAAACGATTGCTCGACCTCTGTCCTGTGTTGCAGCGCAGACGCTACATCAAAAGAGATCCTCTGATAGAATGGGCGGACGACTCGGGAAGGATCATCTTGATGGGTGAAGCAGCTCATCCATCGCTGGTAAATAATCTGCGTTTTAAATCTTGGCCTTGATTGCCTGACATTTAGGACAGCCTTGTATCACTCATAGCGCAAGTCTTCAACTGGAGGACGCTGAGGTCCTCGGAGGGCTCTTATCTCGACTTAGATGCTGGGACCAACTGCCTCAGCTCGTGGGAGCGTTCCAAGACCTTCGAGAAGAACGCTGTCGAATTGTGCACGAGAAAGAACTGACAGGCTTCCGGCTCGTATGGCTCCCCCCTGGTCCGCACCGGGATGCTCGGGATCAATCACTACAGGCCATGGTGAAATTAGGGTTGCAAGGTTGGAACGAGGACAAGATGAGATGGCAATGGGAAGAGATAGGTGAGGTTCTTGGATATAGTGCTCGGGAAGCTGCAGAGGACTGGTGGGTAAGCTGGGGCGTGCTTCGGGAACGGAGTCTATCTATTTCTACTACGTATACTCCACTAGTTGATGGGCATCGACAGGAGATAGCAGTATAGCAGTAGGATGATTGTGTTCTCCTAGATCGATTTTGTTTGTGCCGCTTTGTGGAATGATCATCCTTTAGGTCAAGTAAATGTCATACATGAAAATGTATGTTATGCGGGGGTCGTGCTAGGAGTACAGATTAGATGTAGAACTCTGGTTTTCTGGCGTTGATGCCGTATTCGGCAAGTGCTGCACTGAGATCATCCATGGTTAAAGTCGTCCTTGTTTTGTCCTTTTGGGATGTCAGGAACTCATCAATGGGAGCAGGGTTAGTAAAGACAAACCTTGGCACCTCCAGGACCTGACGCAGTCGCACGAGCCCGCCCACTCGCTGCATTTGTACGTATACGAGCATGTTGATATGCATCAGAGGCAATGTCAGAGACGAATTTTTGGGCAGCAAGGGAAAGGAGGCGTTTGCTTCACAAAATAAAACATGAGTACACGTACAGGGGGTAAAGGATCTACTCACAGGCGGACATCTTCGCATTCAAACCCAACTCTCTGGAGATAATAATCGGTGACCTCGTTAGGGATCTAGGACAGACGTAAGTTGAAAGGAAGGCTGCGAGGGGTTAAAAATTGGACATACTAGGGGTTCATATTCGTCAAGCATGAGCAGGAATTCTGCCAAAGTGCGGTCCTTGCGTGCCTCTTCTGCCGCCTGACGCGATTGGGGCTGTGGTGGGACAGTCACAGTGGAAGAACTGCTGGCGGCTACGGTGGTGGTTGCCTGGGAGGTCTGGGGATGCTGCTGGGCCACATCGGAGTAGGATTGATACGAATACTGGGATGTCTGAGGTTGAGGTGTTGGCGAATCCGAATATGTCGTCGATGTAGACATGACTGAACGAGTGCTGCCGCGTCGGAGTTACCAACCCGGCAGCCCCCAGCTATATAACCCTCCCACTCTGCCACACTTTTTCATCCCCCACCTCCACTCTCTCCATGGTGAGTCTTCCTCCGTCCCATCGACCCTTCGACTCCATCGTACATGATGTTTGAGGCATTTGGCTTTATGCAGGAGCTATCCTGCGCTGCAGAAAAACCATCTCAGCTACCTTCGGTGGACTAACGTCCTACCGCTTTTTCTGACCATTATTTTGCCTCCACTTTCCACGTATCAACGCTGACCACATTCTATTATAGCCTTGATCGAAATCCACAAACACTCCCACTCGTGTACTTTAATGGTGTCGTTTTGTACTTGTCTACAAATCTATATATGACTGAGCCTTTACAAGATGGTACGATGGAGCTAACGACACTGTATCTCAACTATGAGTTGGTTTCAACCTGTGTGGTCCCACTTCATGAGGTTTTGAATAGCTACACAGTATCCATCCTGATGAGACTGGCATCATCAGGCGCAGTGGCACTGATGTCTACAAGCTCCATAGAAGTTAACAAGACGTTGAGATCTGGTGAGACCACGAATCTCTTGTTGACCTCGCCCAACATGTGAAGTTTCTTGTTTTTCATGTCCAAGTGGACTGCCTGCTGGAGGAACGATGGTTGTGTAGCCTCTGAGACCTGGAATAAACGCGTCGGTACAGGTCACGAAAACAGCAGTGAGAAGGGCCATACGTTCAAAACGATTCCGTTACCCAGACGCATCTTCACCGTTCCGCTACGGTAGACCTCGATATGGCCAATCACACCGTCTACTTTTGGTGTTTCTTTTGGCGCCTCAGGACCAACTTGGGTCGTTGGGACTGTGGATTCCGGTGCAGACGCTGGGGACTTAGCATCCGCCGCAAAGGATACCTTACGCTTAAGGGTAGAAGGCCCTGGATCCGGGGTGTCCACATCCATATCTCTTGAAACCTCCGGGGTTGGCACCGCAGTGGATACAAACGTTGGGAAAGGTTCTGGAAACTGGAAAAAGTATAACCTCTCCTGTCGGATATCCTCCTGAAAACATGTTTTTTTTTTTTTTGCATTCATGATTCTGATGAGAGTACGGACCTCACCCGTATTTGTTTGGATCGCGAAATCCTCCATGAGATCCTCAAGTTCTTCCTCACTTTCGCTCAGATCGAGTGCGTTTGAACGGTCCACATCCCTGAGGTTCTCAGGGAAAGGTCCTACAAATTCATGTAATTTGGCATCGTCAAGGGGAAGGAATGTTGAAGGGAAGTTACCCTGACGGCTTGAAACCGATGGTAACGAGAGTTCTTCAACCTCTGTTTTCGCTCCCTTTCTTTTTCTTCGATCTCGCCGTTCTCTTTGCAAAGTCTCAGGGGCCATCCAATCCAACTGCCGCACATTCTCCATGTCGATGATCTCAACACCCTCGTCTGGCTCTGAGTAAAGTTCCTCGTCACTCTCGTTTTTTGGTATCTGGACCGTGTCGACAAGCGGATTTTCACGCTGCTTGTCCTTCTTCAACGTCGGCGCCCCAAAATTCGATAAGTTGGTACCCAAAGCTGACCCCTTTGCAGGCCCTTGTGGAACGACGGGCGTAAAATTTGACCTTGGTGTACTACGCCGAGCAGAGGTGCCTGCAAGAGCGGGACCCATTGCGAAGGGGCCACTTGCAGTCATTTCAACTGGAGGTGGTCGAGGCGCGGTCCCTCTTCCTTCTCCCCGACCTCTCCCCCTACCACGCCCTCTGCCATTTCCCTTGTCTGATGGCTGTACAGATGACTGGGGGGCTTCCTAGGGCCACCATTCGTGCGTGTGTGAGGATGAACAAGACGCTGCATACCTGTTTTACTTCTCTGTATATCTACTGCATGAGAACGAAAGGAAGAATGATGGGTTGCTTTTATTGCGTACTCTTTCTTTCTCCGTGCTGGTAGCGTTGGGACGAACTTGAGTTTCTGAGTTCCTTGCCTGGTCACGTCCGATGGTTTCTTGGCCAGACTTCCTATGGCTTTTGGGCCGGATGGCACCGACGATTCAGCATTGTCCGCCATGGCCGAGTGTCGGAGAGGATCGTATCGGTCACGTGTTTGTAATATCAGCTTGATCAGTGATCACTGTCAATTGCCAACGTATACCTTCTCTTTTCATCCCCCATTCGCAATGGGCGAACCCGAACACCTTCGTGCCACCTATAATGATATCCATAACTTAATCAAGGCGAGCGCCGACAAGATCGCAGCGTTCAAGCCTAATTTATTCGTTGCAATCGGTTCGTACTTGGCGTCATTGATGAACAACGATGGGACTGACCGACTGTGGCTCAGGAGGAGGGTCAGTCCTATGCTCATGCTGTGATGCAAATCACCTTGACTAGTCCTTATTTCGCAGTGGCTTCTTTCCCGCCCGACTATTGGTAATGACTATCTTTTCCCCGCGCAGCGGCATACTTGATCGGCATTGAATCCACATGCAGCGCACCTTTCTGAAGGACTCGTCGACGAACAAAAATATTCCTATTCAAGCTATTGGCCTTTCGCTCTACGAAGCTCTCCCGGGAACAACTGCAGAACAGATAGGCAACGAGGTCATCCGTACACAGTGGTTGTGAGTGTTCTCCTTACTTGATCGCGAAGTGTCGCGTATCCCAAATTCACAGGGGTCCTGATCCCGGCAAGGCTTTGTTGGGCCGAAGAGTTGTTGTTGTTGTAAGTGATCGGCCTTCGACGCGTGTTATCTGATATGCAAATCAATTCAAAATCGCAGGACGAAATTGATGATTCGCGGAAAACCCTCCAGTAAGCGACATCGGGTAATTATTTTTTCCGACCAATGTTCTCAGATTTATTCATAGGTACGCTCTTTCGGAACTCCGAAAGGATGTCGAGAAAGAGCTGCAAGCACTTCCAGAGGCTGAACGTGAAGCTAATCGCACCGAGTTTGCGATCTTTGTTGTACACAACAAGCTGAAGCCAAAGATTGGGAAGCTACCACCCGATGTACCGTAGGTCTTGACTGTAAAGTTCCCTCTCTCTCGTGCTGAGCGGGATGATTTTCCCACCAGGTATTTCGTTGGTGCGGAGGTGGACGATGTGTGGTAAGATATGGACTTGACGATGGAATTTCTGATTAAACGTTTGAATACTTCTTTTGTCGCATTTGCTTCCAGGCTAGACTATCCATGGGAAGCTGTGTGAGTATCCTGGAAATCCTCGTTCGCGTTTGTCATCGTTGAACACGTTTCCCTCAGAGATATCGAGGAACACGACAGACTAGCCGCCGAGGACAAGACCAAACTGAATGGTGTGTCTTAGAAGCAACAAGTGATGAAGATACCTCCGAGTTACTGTGTATTTCCTACGGAAATAATATATCGCTATACAAGTCAGAGGTTGCGTGTTTCGGTACAATGTCGATTGGCGACACTTGGATTGACGTGTGTATATGGGATTTTTATGTCCGTGAATTGAGATTTGGCGGGGAATCGAGAAATGTGGAGAAGTGCGGTCCGTTGTTCCATTTCGACACGGGGGGCTTTTTTTTGTACCTGGGTTGCCACCAGTCTGAACCTCTTCTTCTTCTCCCTTTCCCTACCCGTACTTTTTCGTGAGCCAGGTGTGCGTAGTACATACTGCGCCGGGTGTTGTGGAGAAAAAACTTGGTTCTCTCACCCTCACTGTGTCCACCTCCGTTCGCTTCCGCCATTCACCGTGACTTTTGATCGTGTGCGAGTGCGCACAACACATTGGCATTCGAACCAGTTCCAGTACACGCAAGCTCGCACTCATGGCGGAGGAGGTTGACTACGAAGGATTACCATCTAATGCAGGACTCACAGTGCGTTTCTCATTATTCGTGCGAGGTGCACCTCACTCATCCGTGCTCCACCACAAGGTTAACATGTTGGCCGGTGCCATGGTGAGTCATGCCCACGGTCAGTTGTACGGCTTCACGTACGCTGGCCGCTCTCGGAGACGACTGGCTGCGGAGAAGCAACAGTGAGTCATGCTAAAGCTTCCTTAGGCAGGTATAACGGAACACGCGGTCATGTTTCCCATAGACAGTATCAAGGCTAGTATACACCCTCATGAAACTCTTGCGCTGTACTCATACTCTATGTCATTAGACGCGGATGCAGGTTTTCGCCACTTCGCCAGCAGCAGTATACACGGGTATTGGAAATGCTTTTACTCGAATATCCTCTACGGAGGGCATGCGAGTACTATGGCGAGGCGTGTCATCGGTAATACTTGGCGCTGGACCTGCTCACGCAATACATTTCGGAACGTACGAGGCTATGAAGGAACTTATGGGTGGCAGCAATGCTGGAAACCAGTGGCTTGCGACGTGTACGTGTCTGGCTTCGCCATCTCTCGGACTTTTTGCTTTCAAACTCCCTATTTTGTATATCTCCACTTCTTTCATAGCATCTTGCATTCATCAATGGTCACTCACGTTCTATGATTCCTAGCTTTGGCCGGCGCATCTGCTACGATCGCTAGTGATGCGTTAATGAATCCATTCGACGGTGAGCTTGCCCTTTCCCAGTTCCCGTGATCTTTCCCATCCAACTCCATCTTGCTTACAGTCATCAAACAAAGGATGCAGGTACATCAATCCGAGTTCCGTTCCGTCTTCACCGCGATGCGGGTGGTCTATCGTACCGAAGGCCTCGGCGCTTTCTACGTGTCGTATCCCACAACGTTGATGATGACAGTCCCGTTTACGGCTGTGCAGTTCACAGTCTACGAACAAATAAAAAAGATGCTAAATCCCAAAGGAGAGTACTCTCCCGTAACACACATGATTGCGGGCGGTATGGCAGGTGGTGTTGCTGCCGGTGTGACAACACCACTCGATGTGGCCAAGACGCTCCTACAGACGCGTGGTACATCACAAGACCCTGAAATTCGGAGACTTGGTGGCATGTTGGACGCGTTTAGAGTCATTTGGAAACGAGATGGCATGAAAGGGTTCGGGCGAGGAATCTCCCCACGCATATTGACCCACATGCCTAGCAATGCCCTATGTTGGTTGTCGTATGAGTTCTTCAGTGAGCTTCTCGTTTTTATCTGCTAGCTTGTGGCTGACGCCCTGTGCAGAGGCTGCTATACGTGAATGACGGACGTTCTATAGAGCTGAAGAACGTTCCGAGTCTAATGAACAAAAATGACCATTCGTCCGCACCGCTCCTCGCAATATACATTTGCATTATGTATCATTTCCCCCCTATTCCAAATATATCAGCGTAGACGGAGACTGTCCTCGTTGGACTGTTGGGCCAACTTAGATCGATAGTCCTGCAAATCACGAACTACGACATTAGATGCTCAAATATCTAGAGATGCATGCAATTGGGCGAACCAGTACCGGCTGTGAAAGCGAGATAGCAACAAGACAGGTATCTATACAATTGCGTTGTCCATCATCTCTAGCTAGGTATCCACCTAATGAACGCCATTCGTGTTCTGTTGGCTTCGCTCTCTCAGTGCTCCCCACATCACCCACCAGTCCTCGGCTGCCTCTCCACCATGGTAGGCAAAGACCTCGCAAATTTCATCCCATTGCCAGCGTAGTCTGCTTTCGTCCCATCCCTTGTGGCCTTCTAACAACATCCTCCTCAGGGCTTCGTCACGTGTATCCCTTTCGGGACCAGGAGGGAGCCAGAGGCTGCCGAATCCTTTTCTCTCCTTGAAGAATATGGATTGAGCGCGGGGTTCACGAATTTCTTGGAAGGCTCGAGAGAGATACATTATTTGTTCCTCGGATTTGAGGTGAGTGAACAAAGTGGACAGCACGCTGGCATCTTCAACCGGTAGGCTACAGCTCTGCATGCAGAATGGCTTGGAAAACAGATTAGCATAAGTTAACATGGAATGTACCAAAGGCTTTTACCCATATCGGATATGCTGCCTCGCTCATGGTAATCAACCTTCCGTACCCATCTACCCAATCCTCAGTGAACTCGCGGTGGCACATTCGTTTACGCAGATACGCAGGAACACGACTCAACAGTCGTCGCAGCCTAGCAAGCAAAATAATTGAAACATCCAAGATACGTTGAGATGGATTACTTACTTGGGCTCACATTGGATTTTTAACTTGTTCTCTGCGACTAGCACACCATCAAAGGCGATATCATCATCAAGATGACCTTCTGTATCAACCTCCGGAAAAAATGCGTGGATGGAACACATCTTCCCCTGATCCTAATGCATGCCGCTGATTAACAAATGGGAGCACACAATCTTGCATAGATCAGCGTACTGTCGTGAGCGTAACTACATGGCGATTTTCGCCTGTCCACACATTATACTGCCCAAAGTCAGGATCCCGGAGGGTGAGAATTAAAGAAATCTACATACATTAGGATTGTCTGCTTTATACGCTGTGAGCTCATACAGTTCCGGATCATCCTTTAAGTGATCTCGGGGAATGGCAGCGCTGTTCTATAGTCAGCGTTGCTTATTTTCCGAGAAAATTACGGACTCACACGTAAACGCTATGACCTTCCAATGTCTCGTGTATGGGACCGTTAATTGATCCTCTCACAACGCTCCGTGGACCATCTGCACCAATGATTACATGAGCCGCCATCGTCCGCCCATCGGACAAAATGGCCCGTGGGCGTTTCGGGTCAGATTGAACCGAGGTCACGGCGAGCTGAAACTCGAAGCGCACGCCTGCGTTCCTTGCCGCATCGAGTAGAATCTGACATAAGTCCCGGTACTGTGCACTAATTGAGTATGCAAGTCGCAATTATTCAGGTCCTTAGCTAACCTGCATCACGAAATAATCGGCACCTGACTCTTGCAACACGTCCTCTCGCCATTCGAGGCAACCAATCTCGTGACCATCATCCACTGCGAAAAGGTATTGATGATGCCTTCGTGACGCAAATGGGGGTGAACGAATACTGACTCGATAGAAGTTTGCTTGCTCGTACGGACAGTCCATATCTCCTCAGTTGCTTTCCAAGACCCCATTCCACGAGGAGCTTGGTAAGATTCGGTGGAAGATGAGCGCCACCTCTTCTCTGGATCGTACGAGGTAAAATAGTAAGATGGAAATTGCAACCAACCGATGACGGAACAACAAACCTCACTAGGACCAGTCCCTTTATCAATTACCGTAACTCTGTGGCCAGATTGGCACAACCTGAGAGCTGTGGCGAGACCAGTGACACCTGCGGACACAAATAACACATATTGAGCCTGGTATGAACATTCATCGAGTGGAGGGTTAAAGTTTTCACCTGCACCGATGATGATAAAGTCTATTGAGAACGGTGCTTGTTTGCAAGACATCGAGGAAAAAGTTGCTGAAGGCGGGGGTATTAAGAAGAGAAAGTTTAAATAAGACAGCCTGTAAACCTAGCTGCGACGCAAAACAGGTGAACCGTGGGCCGTTGGTGAAGTGTAACACAGAAAAAAGCGGTCTTTGGACGGCCAAGTTTGACGACTTGCATATGATGATCCTTTGATCCTAGCGAGCCTTCGCACGGAAGTGCTTCGATGGTATGATACGAGTTGGTTCATGAGGTTTGTCTTCTTATGGAGATATTAACAAATGGTCACTCTTTCTCCCGCTCCTGGATCAGGGGGGAATGTCGATGGTTGGATAACCCTCGTCTCCACGTCGTGGCAGATTTAGGAACGCGTCGGAACAAAGGCCCACGAGCGTAATCTGTGATCACGCTCGGCGGAAATGAAGCGAGCATTGCACAACGTGGTTACATGGCTTCGACTCGGAGTCAAATAGTAAACTTCATGAATGTGCCTCCAACGGCCAAGTTGTGGGCACGAAAGAGGCAACTGAAGAACTTAGAGTGATGGGGCCACTAACACACATTACAGGGTAAGTTCATGGCTGTTTTCTCACAACACCACACTCACTACTGCCAGAACCTAGCTGACTTATGGCCGGTATGGATGGGATAATCCAAGGAAAATGCCGGTCGTGGATCGTCAAGCACACGTAGCACTCGCCAAGCGCCTCGAAGATAGACAGGATTATGCTGGGCGTGAGCGTGAATATCGAGTGCAACGGCTCGGCGGTTTCAGCAGGAGCGCTCTTGTTTCAAGTAAAGTTTTTGAGCACGAGGACGGGTGAATGCGAAGGAGATGACCGAGGAGTCGGAGCCTCGATCGGAAGCCGGGACTTTTGGATTATCACCGTCATATCACTTTTGATCGATGCTCGCCGTTCAGCAATCTAGTCCGCTTCCAGATCCGCTCTCTGTCCCTTCGAATGCACCGGAACACTGTCCAGTAACGTCGTCAAGTACCTCTAACATGTTCCAACCTAACTCCTCCTCAGGGCACAGAGTCCGACCTCGCCGGCAAAGCGGACGCCTGCCAAGGCTGTCCGAACCAACAAATCTGTGCTACCAATACACCGAAGGGACCTGATCCCGCCCTGCCCCTTATCCGTGAACGTATCCGTTCCGTGAAGCACAAGATCCTCGTTCTCTCCGGAAAGGGCGGCGTCGGAAAGTCCACTTTCACCGCTCAGCTCGGCTGGGCATTTGCGGCGGATGAGCAAGTGCAAACCGGGATCATGGATGTCGACATCTGTGGGCCTTCCATACCCACCATCCTTGGTATTGCATCAGAACAGATCCATTCCTCGTCCACTGGTTGGTCACCAGTGTATGTGCAAGATAACCTCGGAGTCATGTCCGTCGGATTCATGTTGCCGTCTTCCCGTGATGCGGTTATGTGGAGAGGGCCAAAGAAGAATGGTCTCATCGCCCAATTCCTCAAAGACGTCGATTGGGGTGATCTGGATTATCTCATTGTCGACACCCCTCCCGGGACATCAGACGAGCACCTCAGCATCGTCCAATACCTCAAGGAAAGTGGTATCGATGGAGCCGTGCTCATCACGACACCGCAGGAAGTGGCCCTGCAGGATGTGCGCAAAGAGATCGATCTCTGCCGCAAGGTCGGCCTGCCGATTCTCGGCTTGGTTGAGAATATGTCGGGTTTCGTCTGTCCTAATTGCAAGACGGCGAGCCAAATATTCAAGCCAAGTACGGGAGGTGCGGAGCGGTTGGCTAAAGAGACTGGAGTGGAGTTGTTGGGCAAGGTACCATTGGATCCCCGGATCGGGAAGAGTGCAGATTATGGCGTGAGTTTCTTGGATGAATACCCAGACAGTCCAGCATCAATAGCGTATTTGAATATCATCGATAGTGAGTCCTTCGTCCCTCACAGCCTTGACAACGTCTTTGCTCACCTTTGCAACAGGAATCAAACACATACTTGGGTGACAACCAAAACACGGACACTGTATCCGCTATGCATATGTATTCCCTCAGTGGTTTGTATCATGACATTCGTATTGTGATAGCTATGCGTGACATTCTTGTCTGATGATATAAAATGTGAACATGAATGCCTCCAAGTCCAAGATCAACTCTCCCTCCCTGTATCTTGACATCTTCTACCTGCAAACTCGAGCGGCATTTCACTCGGCGGTGCATCTGCCTCCGACTCCCGGTCTGTAATATATCTCCCTATGGGCGCAACCCCTGCCAGACCTCCCGGTAACCCTTCCACGCTCTCATGTATGGAAACGGTAGAGAGGGTTCGTAGCAGTTTGCATGCAGCGGTGTCACCCCCTGTGGTCGACGCGGCTCTCGACCGCGCAGGAACGACATACGTCTTGCTTGGGAATTCTATTCCATTACTGGTCGTCGGAAGGCCGTCGACAGCTGCAGGCGGAGCTTGTTGTACCGTCGACGCCAGTGGAGAGGTGGATTGCCGACCAGGCGGCAAAATACTAGACCGCCGAGCGTAAGTGACAACGGGGTCAGTAGGCTCTGTCGCGTAAAAGATCTCCGACGCTGTAACAGTTGGAGGGGCGAGGGTATCTGTACCATCTCGTTCTTGTCTGGGGCTGCTCACCCGAGGTAACGATGCGTCCAGCGACTTGTTGTCTCTTTCCATCGTAGGCGATTTCATTGATGATAAGTTGGGCGAAGATTGGACTTGATCTTTCTCGACCATCCTAGGAAACGGGCTGGTTTCGGGTTTTATTCCTCGCACCTCCATTCTGTAATCCTCGATTTCCTTCCACAATGCATCTCTAAATTCATCGATCGTTTCGAGCTTCTCGATGTCTCTCCACCGCTCGAACTTCGCCGGACAATCTGGCTCATCGGATTCTTCGTGGTATGCTGCAAGCCACGGGTGTGAGAGGGCGTCAGGAACAGCGATACGAGACGAGGGGTCAAATGCGATCATCTTCTCTAGTAGATCAAGAGCTTTGATAGGATAATTAGATTAGGCAGGGAACAGCATTTCGACACTTGCCTTGGATGTCTACGGTTGGCAGTAGTTGTTTGAGAGGAATAGCCTGTTTGACAGGCAAGGACCGAATGTAAGCCTGCGCCTGTTGTCCGTCAAAAACTGTTACTCGGTCTTCTACTAATTGGATACCTTTTCACTACCTATTCGATGGATGACATTTTCACCTGGAGTGCCTAGGACATCAAGAATTTTGTTGAGTTGATCCACTGGAGGCGATCATATCTTCAGACTCAAAAGTTGAGGGTCATCTACGTAAAAACTGACCATAGCTGAGAGTATAACCATCAGGACATTACGCTAGTCGGAACAAACAAACTCACTCTTTCCCTTTAAACAATGGTCTCCCCAAGAGCAATTCAGCAAAAATGCATCCTATCGACCAAACGTCAACTGTTGTGTCATTATCTCAGCATTTTCCTTGTCTTCCAACGAGTATCAGCTTGTCAACTAACTAGCTGTGGTATATCCCCTAGTTGACGTGGATCAGATACAAACCGAGAAGAGTGACGCCATGCCATTTACCTGAAAGCAAGCATGATTTCTGGTGCTCTGTACCATCGCGTTGCAACATATTCAGTAAGATGCCCGACAGTATATTCGTCGGGTATGGCATCGAACCCTCGGCTTAAACCAAAGTCACAAATCTTCAGCTCGCAATCCGAGTTGACTAGCAAGTTCCCGGGTTTCAGGTCTCGGTGTATCACTGACGCTGAATGTATGTATTTCATCCCTGTACAGGCAAGGACCGGGATGTGAGACACAAGCACACTCGGTCTGAATGATTTACCTCGGAGGATCTGGTAAAGAAAGTACTGGACATGTTCGTTAGTAAGGGTCTGTCCAGACTTGATGATTTGGTGTAGATCGGCTGCGAACGCTCAGTGACAGGACCCTCTGGATCGATTTCCAAACACGACAGACCTTCCATGGGCTATGAAAGTCGCAAATCAGTGTCACCGCCCACTGCAATGGCAGCAGAGCCCACCTCCATGAAAATGTATCTGTACAAAGAGTTGAGCGGAAGACAACAACATTGGGAAGTGCAGAGATGACGCACATCTCTTGGAAATCTGGAGATATGGCATCCACGTCGATCAACCCGGTAATGTTCTCATGGTTCGCAAAGTGTCTGAGAAGGGTGATCTCCCTAAGGGCGCGCTTTGCAAGCTGGACTTTTTCAAACACTCGAGTGACCAGTTTGATAGCCACAGTTTCGCCCGATATCTCGTCCGCTGCCGACCTGCGCCAATGATGTGAGTAGACAGTATTCGTGAGCAGCACGACTCACACGACCACTCCGTATGCCCCCGAACCCATCTCCCTCACTAGTTTCCACCGCTTCTCGACGTGAAATATCTTCCCAAAGGAAGACATAACTGTGTGGTATCCTCTACGACACGCTGCAATTAAACCGAACGACACATCATGCACGAACTAGGAGTACCTTTTTCTCATACTGTGATGCTCGTTGAGCTGATTTGAGGGTCGTCGAACCCTGGATCGACCGCGATCCAAACTCTCTGAAGCGGCAGAGGCGATGGGCGACGAGGACTGGTCATCGCTGCTGCTGCTGGACGGGTTCGCCATGTTTCGGAACGAAAGAAGATTACGGCGGGGTGGCGCCTCGTTTATGAATTGCCGATGACACGTCGCGTGTTATAATCATAAAGGCACCCTAGCGGTGCACGATGCACAGTGGGATCTAACGTGTCTGGAGAGAAAGTGTTGTGCAACAAGCAGAGATCGACAGTCTGGCAGTCCTCGACAGAATTGGCAGTCAAAGCTGCCACGGAGATAAAGAGGAACTGTCATTTATGACTCGCGGATATAAACTACTGTAGTGCTACACAACGTCAAGTCACGGAAATAAAATACATAACTATGCCGCGGTCAAAAGGGGGTCGATCGGTGTCGATGGTGTCGACGACGGCGTATGATCATCCTCTCCAAAGAGGTCCAAGAACCCAGCGACGCGAGCTTTGTTCCCCGCCTTCTTAGTCACATACTCCCGCAAACCCGATTTCAGGCTAGGTTGTTTGTCCACGAGCTCTCGAAGCTGCTCCTTGGGTAGTTGCAGGAGTGCTCCGAAACTTGCGGGAGCGATCACCTTTGCACATCGGATGAACCCTTCCCACAAGTGGGGATTCTGCCATATTTTCTTCGTAATTAGACGGGAGAGCAAGGTGGTCGAAACAAAGGCCACCAGTGACTTGTATGTCGTCACAGCTTGAATCACCTAACCGGGGTTGCCATTAGTCACTGGCATGGGTCGCTTGGAAATAGCACACCGTTCGAAGGAACAACACGGGCAAGACCGGTTCGTCGACTATTTGTTGCATCACCACAGCGAGGATTTCGGAACGGAAAACATCTGTCATCGAGAAGCAGATGCCGATGGCTGAGAGAGTATACAATCGCATAAATATGAAGACGGAGATTAAGGCAGGGCACACACCTTCGATGGCACTCTTCAGTCCAATTTCCTTCTCAGACTCATGAAGTAAAACCATCAATTCTGCTGGTGTCAACAACTCGCTCTGCCGAACACGAGGTAGATTTGACGTGACGCTCCCAAATGTTTGTGGTGGGGTGGTAACAACAGAGCTAAATACAGAGCGAACCAGGTTCTTTGGTTCTTGTTGACCATTAAGTAGCGAAACGATTCGGGGTAGGTAGCGCATGATATCCGCCTGCGGTATTCCAAGTTTGAGACGAGGTATAGGAACACGGGTGCGAGTGAACATTACCTTGTCCATCTCTGCGATGATCGGAATGAGAAACCGTGCGTCAAGATCGCGCTCGCTAATAAGACCCTTGACTAAGGCCACAAGTTGCGTGCTAGGTCTGCCATGCTCCGTGAAGATGGTCAGAACTCTAAGTGCGAGCGATTCAGAACCTGGGGGGCAGGTCCGCATGAGGGTAAGCAATTTGCCGTTACTCGACCCCAGAGATTTAATGAGGGCGGTGATCAAATCCTGGACTGCTTCTTGGACGGAAACATCCATTTGACCGTAAGCCGAAAATATTCTGAAAAAAGAAACGATATCAAGGGATGCCGCGAGAAGTAAATTTTAAAAAACGTACTCGTCCAGGAATTCCGGAACTTTTACAGATAAAGCGAAGAGCAGTTCGACATGCTGAAGTACAAGAGATTTCTCAGCTGGCAAATCAATTTCTTCGGACAGGTATGGCGTTTGCATGAATTCTTCAGATGGCAGCTGGCCGTCCTCCATATTTTCGTCCTCTTCGCTCCCGTTTGGAGTTACGGATTTCGCACCCTTTGGTGAACGCTTTTGCAAACGACGAAGTATCTGGAGTGCGAAGTCGCGTATCATACCATCCATAGGCTCAACACCAGGCACCCATCGCCTTACGGTGTTGATCGCAGCGCGACGTGTGACAGATTCTGTTCAGCCCGATCAACATGTACGTCAAAGACATAAGCATCGGCAGGGTTGCCTTACCCGGGTGCGTCGTTAGATCCAACAAGACACGTAGTGCATCCGTTCGTAATGAGGGGCGCTCAAGCACAAATTCGCGAAGGCTGGTAAAACCTACATGCATCCTATTGGCATGCATCATTAAGGTCATCTGACACACCGGATTTAATAGCAATTAGACGTACTTTTCAGGGTCGACGGAGAGGTCACGTAAGAGATCCAAGACATCCGCTGGTATCGAGGGTAGATCCAAGAGGAACTTCGCAAACGCCTTATCTCTGCTGTCTGGTTTCCCCTCTGCCTTGCTTTCAAGAATGGTCTGATACGAAGAGACTATCTGATTCAGCCAGGAGTCGTAGTTGGGTCGCTGATCATTCGAGGTGAATGCCGGCTAGACGATAGGGTGATAAAATCTTACCCAATTGGAGCTGTTTCCAATTCTTATTCGATCGTTATACCACTCTTCGTTCATCCACACTGTAGCGAGGCGTAATCTGGAAGAACATATTAGAAACAAACCATCACCTCAGCGGTAAGAACCCGTACCTTGATGGGAAGTCTACCATAATATAATTGCAGAGTACCTCCCGTAGCTTGTCTTGGCGTGAAGAGAAGTCAGCCAGTTGTTCTTCCTCCCCATTTGAATTATCCCTATTTTGTGGTGTGTCCGCAGCAGGTTCCGCAACGCGAGTTATCATGCGAATGATAAGTAACATCCACATGTCGTCAGAAAGAGCACCTGTGGGCAATGCAAGGGACGCCTCTTGTAATTCCTCCCCACCGTCACATATGCGATCGACAACCCCCCGCATGAGAGTAACTCGATCAACTTCTGTCAGATCTTTTGGGGACGGTAGCTTGAAGTCGCTCATGTCAATGCTCAGTGCAACTTCGGGCAGCTCTGTGACCGCTTCTTCTTCATCCACAACTATGACACCCCCCGAAAGCTGTTGATAAAATGTTTGGATAGAGTTGGGTGTCAAAAGGAATGTGCCCACCGCTTCGTTCAACCGATCTGGTTCATATTCCATCTCCTCTTCGTCGATGTCCATTTTAAGGGGATCAACCGGCTCATCCTTGACGGGAGGTGTGTCTGAAGTCGACATAGTTTCATCTGTAACACCATCTGGTGGATGTGGAGCTGTCCCGGGTGCTCCTTCTCTGCCTTGTCTATACGCCTGGACCAGACTAAGTAGACCAGGCTCTGTAAACGCTTGCAAGTTAGCGACGATGAGATCCGTAACGAGCGCGATAGGTAACGTCGTGAAATCGAATGAAGCAAGGAACGCTGCTGAGTTGGCTACAGCATTATCGACCTCGACTTTGAGGCGTTTGGCATCCGTGGGTTGGTCGGCAGCTGGACCTGTAGGAAGGGGCCTTTTTTTGACAGCCTCAGCCGCAGTGGCTGCGACAGCGGCCATGCGCGCCTTCTCTTCCGCAGATGCTCTCTCCATCCGGGCGGCTTGTTGGGAGAGCGCCTCATTAATCTGAGCGCCAAACGCAGAGCCATGAGGCC
>JBBPQP010000257.1:0-35040 GCA_038092555.1 Boletus subgraveolens | reverse complement strand
CCTCCAATCACATGCCCCCGGCCAGAGTCTCCCACAAGGTCTCGCAGCCGGCTACTCGCGCATACACGCTCTTCCGCTCACCGGATCACCCTCCTCACTCGGAGGTTCGAGCGTCGGCGGAGGTGGCGCATTCAGCCCTGGACACGGGCCGGTGCCGTTTGGTATCAATGCCGGACCGGGGCAAGACTGGCACTTGCAATCGAACCAGGCGTATCTACCCACCGAGGCTGTTTCGCATCTCTCCCTGTCTGCACATTATGATCTGAGCTCGACTGCGAACCCGACGTCGTCTGGTGCTCCCATCTCGTCCTCGATGGCTGCGCTCGAGTCCATGCTCTCGCGGCTCCCGCCGACGGGCGGTGTGCCGCTCCGTACGCCGCCTCATGCTATGAACAACAACAGCAGGAACTGGCACGCCCAAAACGTACACAGCCCACTCAGCCGGCCTATCAGTGACGATGATGAGCTCTTTAGCATGGATGGATGATGCCTTTTTGTGCCGTCCCCCCGTGAGCACGTCTTTCATTCTTCCAAATTCCTCTCAACGAAAAAAAAGCTCGATCATGGACGAAGAATCAGAACGAGTCCCACCCCCCCACCCCCCCTCCCATCTACGTATTTACGTACAAGTAATGTGTTTATCTTGCAAGGGAACGATTTGGAGAGGCTGGATACCTATCTAGTATAGCCTCTCTCCATTTCTCTTCTTATTTCCTACCACGGTTTTATGGTCTGTGCGAGCCCGAGGCGCATTCGAGCCGTGTTCTTGTTATCTTGGGGGGTTTGAAAATATTTATACCGTCTTTGTTTTTACCTTCCCTTGTATTGGAGAAACCTTGGGTAGAGGGAGGATGTACAGCTGCGCATGTATTGATGTGACTGTAATCTTGGTAAAATAAACACGAGAATATTACCTTGTTTACAAGGTCACTGGGGGGGGTGAATTGTGGCTGTGAGGGACAAAAAACGGTCCCGTGGATCATAAGTAATGATACCGGTTCCAATAGTACTTGGTGCTAATATCCTTCTGGAAGGAAGCAAAGAGCTCCAGGCTATTGGAGACCGCATAGCTGCCCATTTTTCGTAGTACTGGGTATGAATCATTACCTGAATTTCTCGTTCTCATAAATAACAGCAGTGGTATATGTAACTCTAGCTAGGTTACTTTTCTACTCGATACCCCCCCGCTCATACGATCGTGTTATCATGTCAAACGAAAGAAGCTAGGGTGTATTGTTTTGTTTTGCACGGCGTTGAGCTCGGCATCGAGGGCCCACCCACACCGCAAACCAAATCATCGGCGAGGTGGCAAGGCTTATCCCCGCCAGCAGGATGTAGGTCCATCCCGTTCCAAGGGCTTTCAGTATGAGGTCGATGACCGATACCATGGCGGCACCCAACGAACACCTCACTAGGTTGTTCTGTTAGTGTACCTAATTGTTAGCAGGACTCTCTAATTGCAAGCAGGACGGAGACTTACACATGCAGTCACAGAAGAACCGTGCGCTGGCAACAAGTCGACCAAGAGGGTTTGTACAGTGTTCATCAATGCGATTCCTGTAGTAGCCACTAGGGAAACAAACGATCAGGCAGCTGCTCAGCGTTCACGCATGTCTGAGATTCCTGGAAAGAACTCACACACTATCTGCAGCACGAGCGGTACCGCTATGTTGACCTCTTTCTCGAGACACCACCCGTAACCAGCACAACACGCGGTATATACAATCAAGTGGAACGGAATCATTCGCATTCTTGCTTGTTCAATCGGGAAGGTTTCGTCCCTTGCGACTTGTTCTGCGGTGACTGGGTTTTCTGAGTCCATCGACGCTTCCTGTGCGATCCTCTCCTTCAGTTTCCTGTAATCTCTGTCTAGGACTTTCCCTGTGCCCAGGCCACCGATGATTGTTCCTCCACCAATGGCTAAAAAGCATAGTCCAGTATCGGTCTCGTTCAAGAACGGATAAGTCGATTGGAATAATGTGGAGATGGTCGTAGTCACAGCATAAAAGATTGAGTACGTAATCCCGTTGAAAATCAAGAGATTCATCACATCGAGATATGTCAGGATCCGAAGCGGATTGGAAAAGGGTGGAGGAGGGGGCATCTCTGCCGTCGCGTTACGCCGCCCAGCCCCAACAATGGGAACAAGAGGTCGATAAATTTTCGACGGGATTATGCTGCCGTCTCCAACGAGTCGTCGCAGTGTTTCCGGGAGGAAACTATCGATAGCGTTAAATTGCTAGGCGGCGCAGATGACAACGGTGAACGCACGTCATCATAACAAGGAAGCCTCCTGCAGAGAGGATGCAAAGCAACCAAAATATCCACCTGTATCGAGCGAAGAGTAGTGAGGATCATGTATAGTTTCTCCACAAATAATAGACTCACCGCCAACCTACAGTTTGAGCCAGGACACCTCCGATGACAGGTCCGAATGTAGGCCCAAACTAGTCCCTACCAGTCAGTCCCTGTTTTGACTCTTACAGAATGACATACGAGTGGGCCAAGAGTGAATAACCCAAAGAAACCTCCACGCTCAGCAGGAGTCGCGATGTCCCCGATGACTCCAGCACCTATCTTGGGTCAACATCATGATAACTCCGCAAAGCCTCAGTCAAATATCAAACGCACCAAGTGCAACCGTGCTCGCCGATCCGGTAGCTTGAACGCAACGGAGCAGCATTAATAACCAGTAGTCCGAAGTTGGAACCAAGGCAAGGCCAATGCAAGCTGCGCTCAGCACAAACAAACATGCGAGAAAGATCGGGCGTCGTCCCAGGCGATCTGATAATATACCCCAGAGCATAGGAGCTAAATGGAGCGGAACTATCAGACTGCAATCCAGGAAGACGATGTAGCTTACAAACGCCCTGCAGCACCATATACACTGTAACAGTCAAGTTGATTAGCTCAGTGGACTTGTTAAAGGCAGTAGCTATAGTGGGGATTGCTGGGAGGTATATATTGGCTGTCAACGGACTAGAGAGAGATTGCGTTGTTTGAGTGGGGTATTCCATTTCGCAGAATCAGATCCGATAGCCTTACCTGAATAACGCTGCCAGGGATGCCATGGACACGATGAACCATTTCTCGGAGGGCGTGTATATACTATATGGCTTTTCCGCCCCCTGTTTGACCCCAGCATGGAGCTCCTTGGGAGGAGTGAGCTCCCTATTACTTGAACCCTTGTCCATTACTCGTTCTGAGCCAAGCCCGCCGTGACGAGAGAGACAATTGACCTCAGGCTCTTGACGTTCCACTCGTTCAACGGCCATACGACCAGAATTTTGCTCTGCTGCACGTATTAGTCTGAGAAACGGGATGCGAACCAGTCTAGGGCGTCCGAGCTGTGTCGTTTCAACGAGGCCCTTTCATGCCGGGCGCATTCGTCACCCAAAACAGCTGTGATTGGCAAGTCAGTCACGGGTTCCGTGTTCTTTACAAGATAGTAATCATGTCATCCACCAAGAAGTGAGTATGCAACGGCCGACCCTGTACAAGTTCGCGGCGGTGAGTCATTGTTTGCCGACGGACACAATAGGGCCGGTCCCGAGACTACATATACAAAAGCTGAGAGCTCTCCGGTCATGGCGGGATCTGAGACGATGAATACTACAGGTACAGGCACGCTCTCAGCACGAGATTGTGGTTACACTCGCTGGCGGAGATAAGTGGGTAAGACGACATGCACGGACGTTAATGGCAAACCCGTCTCTCGGACGACCAAATCCGAAAACATCGGTTTGCTAGATTTGGTCACGACATTATCTCTCCTCAGTTGAAGGATTTGCTCATAGGTAAGCAGTGATGATCAAAATCAAGGGTTGGAGTAATACCTGACCATGAGTTACAGTGAACATGTTGTCGGGTAGACGTTCAAGGACTGCACCCTGTAATCCTATGCTATATGGAATGGAGCGCCACCGACTCGGACGTGTGTAACGCAGCACCAAGTCGACGATTTCCTTGTAGGTGAAGACTGCAGGTCAAAGTCAGTCGAGCAGAGGATGTACAGCTGCGCATGTATTGATGTGACTGTAATCTTGGTAAAGTAAACACGAGAATATGAAAGGAAAGAGAGAAAAAAAGGTTGGCGTATATCGGGGTGTCGTGAAGTCGTACATCGGTTGGTCCTTCCCCCCCTTGCAACATACATGCACCACCCCACCTCTCTACTCGACTTCCGATTTGACCCTCTTGGCGGGCGTCTCGAGAGTGACACTGGTCCCTTCGTATTCCTCCTTGATCTCGCCGAGTAGAGACATTTCCATGGTGTCTTCACGCCCACCCAACGTCTCCTCGCCCACGCTCTCACCCTCGTCCAACGAGAGGCGACCCATCAAACGTTGCCCGGCCGAACCCATCGATGACGATCCTTCTTCACGACTTCGACCGAGATGATTTATGGTCGCCGCGACCTTGCGTTTCTTGCCTCTCGGTTTTCGTGGCTTCCTTGGCGAAGGCACGAATTCCTTGCCATTATTGACCGCCCATTCGATTTCGAGGACTCTTTTGTTTTTTACGATTGGTATTTTGCAATCGAGATTTTTTCGAAGGATGGGTGTAGTTGATGGGACCCCGAGAGAAAAGAAGAGCAAAAAAAAATGGAGCGTCAGAATTTTATGTGCCACGCATGGATAGTTTACATAGGAAAACATGGACGACGAAAAGTATCCACCTCTCTCGGAGTTTGATGTTATCGGGGACATATGTCTCCGCTTTGCGATAGAGTTCGAGCGCTACTTGAAGATCGCCCCTGTACGTGTGGTCCATCGACCGTTAGCGTGCAAGAGTAATCAAAGATTGAGCCCAGGTAGGACGCACTTTTCAGAATGGGCGCGCGCAAGGGCGACGTAGGCCCGCCCAGTCTTCTTTCTGGATGTGGGCGACAACACGTCTGCGAGCTGTAGTTCCTTATTCCCGCGTTCACTGAATGTGGGATAGATATGAAAAAGAGCAAATGAGCCCCTATACACCTTCCACGTCGTCATCCGGAACGCACTATTTCTCCTCCAGCTCCGCCAGTCTTGCACGAAGCTGGTCGTCCAAGTCGCGATGGCGCGTTAGCAACGGCGTGAGCACACCCGGAGGCAACTTGGGCTCTGACTGCGCTTGACGGCTTTCGTCGTCCTGTTTCTCTCTCAGTGCGAGGTTCTCCTTTTCTTGTTCAAGGCGCGCTCGCTCTTCGCGTTCACGGTCCTCGCGCTCTTTCAGACGACGCGCCACTTCAGTTTCCACAGCCCTTGCGATCTACGGGATTCGATGTTGTTTAGTGCTGAACGGCACGTAGGACGAAAAAAAAAACGGACCCTCTCGTCGATATCCTTGTCTGTTAGTTGAACTGTGCTCTCTGGCTTCTCCATAATCGCAGCCGAAGACGGCGGACGCGATCTCGTTTTAGCCAGCGGTGGTAGTAATCCAGGACCAATGCCACTGATGCGTGGCACACGAGATAGGCGGGGTCCTCGAGCAGGCCCAGGCGCGGCATTTCTCGTGACGACAGCCTCGGAAGCAAGGATAGGATCGGCTTGGAGGACAGCGGGAGCAAGTTTCGGTGGGGGTGGTTGGATGGCCGCAAAATGGGGTTTTGCTTGGGGACGATTGTCTAGGTGAACGGGTAAGTGGTGTTCTAGTAAACTTTCTAGGGCAACGCACCGCGCTCGTTCACTACTGGGCGGTTCTCGACGTTCTTGGTGCGAACGGCAAAGCTATGCAAGAACATGGAATCAACACAGTCACAATAACGGACAATAAACGGTACGCACTTCAGGGTATTAAGGGTATCTTGGCGGAACTTGATACCAGGTGCGAGATTGCAAATGAGCAACCCCACGGACGAACCACCGAGGGCGTCTTGAAGAATTCGGGTAAGCTTTGAGTTACGATACGGGATGCGAGACTGTGAACAAAGTTTAACACACAAACGGTGACAAGAACAGTGCAGCCCTACAGCTCCCTGATTCAACGCGTGTACCACCTGCCCAAGAACACTCAGGCTCTTGTTAATCGCGGCTGACTCCGCCATGCGTATTGGATCATTGCCGGTAAGTTTGTTATTTTCCGAACCCGCAAGATCGACGAGATTGATTTTCCCGGTCAATGCTAACCAGCGGAGGGGAATCCGTTAGATACGGAACAGCGGATCCAGGAAATACACACTTTTCTGGGCTGCCGAGTCTGTCATTGTTACCTCAATGGTAAGTACAGCATGCGAACGAGACGACGCTCGGTTGAGGTTCGTAGCACCAACCGAGCGATGGCGAGAAGCACGTCTATGATCAAATGTTAACATCGGTTGGAGAAGGGGTGGTGAAACTACGAACGAATAGATAGTATCAAATTCCTCCACCGATGCTATCGGAAGCGACGTCAAGTTGGCGACGAATACTTGCCCAACATCGTTTTCACGGACAGGAAGCTTGGGTGCCTGTAACGACTATTGAGTAAACAACACCCAGGAACAGATTATGGGCTCATAGAAATGATTAAGCATCGACGTTGCGGAGTCAAGTGTTATGTTGCAACAATCGTCCAGTCCAGCCGAAAGTTAACGCACCGATTCACGGTTTACAAAGAGATCATAGACTTCATCCTTGTAAATTTCCATATACGAGACAGCTAGCTCAACGCTGCTGCGTTGCAAAGCAGCTTTCTGAAGGAACATCGCCTGATGCGCAGGATCGTAAACTAAAGTGTACATGCGGAACACAATGACCCACCTCGACCACCCGAGGGATGACACCCGGTTGAGCCTTTGTTCCCTGCATAGTGTGAGTCTTGCCAGAGGAAGTGACACCATATGCGAAGATTGTGACGGTCTGAAGGGGCAGTCGATGACGTGACGAGCGAGATGTGGAGTGAGGAAATAACCTACGACACCACTATACACAACATCGATGAGAGGACGGACATCCTGCTCGAATATTTGTTCCTGAGTGGAAGACTGGTCATAACAAGAAGTAAATCTGAGGTTGGACCCTGGTCAGCTCATCCTGATAGTGAAACGCCCTCGAATGGATCTTGAACCACACGCAAAAATACGGTTAAGAAATTCTGGTTGACAGATTAACTCACGGGAAATTGAAGACCTGAGAAAGGTCACGGGGATTAGGGACACTGATGTGCGAAGGGCCACCAGGCGTATGTGTTATTTGTATGCCTTCGTCATCAAGCTCGTTTTCCAGTCGAGGACGAAGACGAGCTGCAATCTTGATCTTGTGCAAAGCCATGTGGAACTCGATGGATCACCAGTGTCAATGAGAGGCACGATATACGTCCAACAAGCAAGATCCGCTCCAGGTTTCGAGAAATTAGGTGGGAATGTACTGACTGTGGTGTGATGATTCGATATTCGTCGGTGGAGAAGTTGGACCGGTAGCGAGGACAGTGCAACGGATGCTGTCGGCGATGGGCGTTGAGGGGAGACTTGACTGAGGTTGCTAACGACGACAACGACGAGGTGGTTGAGTTTGCCACCGACTTGGCATGCGACGCGACTGGTCACGTGATCGCGTAGTGGCAGATCGCAACCACACACGTAAAAGATTGGCGGAACTATAACGGAACTATATGTATCCCGCTAACCATCCATCCGGAAGGCGTCGTGCCTAGTGCTCAATTTGTGCGAGGCGGGAAGCCGAACTTACTCTGATTTGTCCACCTCGGAGATTGGGACTACTACTACTAAGCATGTCAGCACTAGTATTCGTTATGGGTCCTGTCGGGCGAACAGGCCGGGGCACGGAGGTTTCCTGTGAGGCTTAAAGAGTATTTTCTCCTGCTCAACCAGATGGGACAGCGATAGTAACATGTATTCTGTTTCGGTCTAAAGACCTGAGCACTGAGGCGTGCGACCTGGAGGGCAATCAACTTAAGTATTGGTGTATGGGGTCCCCGAGGTCTCACGAAAATTAGTTCCCACTGTGGCAGGGCACGCAAGATCCAGATGATCATCATGATCACGATCATCATCATACTACGATGAGAGGACACAGCATTCCTGGAATACACGGGTGAGTAACTACTAGTTGCTGAGCGTACCGAGACATACCACATAACAGTAGAATGAATGGATGAATATATTTGGCTAACGGAAGGCGGAGCCTTACTGGCACTCGATGTAAATTGGAAACTAGGCTACCGTGTGTGTTCGTTCTTCACCGAGTTGATGATTTGTTCTCAGGCTCAGCACTGCCAGCGAAGGCGTTATGATGTGTCCAACAGCTCGCGAGCTGCCATTACAATCCATTTGCATCACACGCCGGACGTTGATACTATATCCATACTTACATTGTACATCATGATCATGATGGTATGATCAGAAGATTGATGTCCGAAACCAGGTTCACTGAAGGGAGTCACGGTGCGGGTCCCGTAAGTCGGGGAACAAAGTATCTTTAGCCAGCTGTCACCGCCGTCAGCACAGGTTATGGATAAGTGTACGATATTTAACTACTGTGACCTTGTCTGATGCCTTCACTTGCGATTTATCATAGAATCCAACTTCAAGCATCTCTAGCAGTATGTCGACTGTTCCACTGACAATACCCGAGATCGAGCAGGAGTTGGCACAATTGGTAGTGCAGATTGGGCAGAATCTCACCAATACCTATCTTAATAGTGAGTGTGCTGGCAGTGCCTCGATTTCTTCGATCAAAACAAGTATTGAACATTAAATTTTCTGCAGTGTCGGCAATCTCCTTTTTGCTTTATGATGTCTTCATAAACATGGACAGAGAGGTCGGTCCCATCCATCTACTATCCCAGACACAACTGCTAACGCTCTGTACTGGAGATCGAACATATTTGGAAGTACGTCCTCCCACTTCCCCGAGTACAAGTGGTCTCAACTTTTGCTTGTTATGTCAGAGCTAGATGGACTGTTTCCAAGGTCCTCTTCATCATTGGAAGATACTACGGGTTGTGTTACCTCATGTAGGTCGGTAATGAAACTTGTTGCAATCATTCCGGTTAATCTTTCTTTCGCGATTTCTGCACCCAATAGCGTTACCTTTACGGGTGTGTATTGATATATCTCCGCCTCGCTGGCTGTATCTCACTTTTTGGCAGTATCCGTAACAGTTGGCCTCTCGTTGGAAGTAAGTAGGATTTTTGGTATTATGCTAGACGTCATGGTGACATTTAGTTTACAGTTGTATGTTTACCCCAGTACATACTATATTTCTCAACTTCCCCTCTGACCTCGTCCTGTCAGCTGCCGAGCCTGGTGGTGGTATATCGTAATGTATGATGATCACTGCGTTTGTTGCATATGCTCACTAAAGTGTAGGGCCGGAGATATTTTCTTCACCAGCCTCGTGAACGTGATTCTCATTATGCGCTTGTACGCGATGTATCGCAATCGCAAAGGTAAGGGTGGTGGTGTACCCGCACGGTGTTACTTATGCAAATTCCAAACGCATCGTGTCTACAGTATTGGCCTTCTTCATTGCACTGTTCATTTGTATGTGAACTCTAGTCTACACCTGACAAAAAACTGAGTAGTCCTGCTACAGGTGAATTCTCGGTCAGTCGTGGATATGCTGTGGTGTTACTCTTCTTGAACATGCATTTGCAGTTCGAACTTTACGGCTGTCTAGTAATCGCCATGGAGTCGACCAGGACTACTTTTACCGTACCAGCTGGCATCCCCCTGCCCGGATGCTTTGCGTCCCCCAACTTGAAGCTCGCTTTGTTTGCTTGGTGAGTTTAATAAAGTACACCGTGCAAATCCAGGAGGTTGATTTAGAATACCTGACTTTCATCAGGGTGCCCTGCATGGTGATAGCTAGTAAGCATATCGGCGTGCGGATGGTTAGCGTATTGACACACACTCATCCCGTCACAGCTGCATTCTTCGTTATGGCAGTTGCAAAGGTCACTCCGGATGGAAACATTACCCCGAAACGCCTGATGGACATCAAACACATCTCTCCCCTCCTCCTATTGATGGTGCGTGATGGTGCACTTTACTATTGCCTGTACGTCGCAACACATCCCCTTCTATTATTTTTGTGACGTTTACTATTTATTGCTAGGATGATCGGTGTGTTCACTCGTTAGTTAAGAAGTTTGCAGCTAATGTTCATGTCACTTGGTCTAGCAACGCTGCTTATTACTGTCCTCTTCATAGAGAAAGAACAGGGTTTGATATCGAGTGCACCTTTGCCGTATGTACCCATTCGTTCAATGATCGTCTGGAAGCGACTCCGATCTCACTGGAATAAAACAGGTACCTGATTGTCGTATATTCCTTGACTGTAAGTAACCCACGGCAAGTAATACTATCTCGTATTTCGCTAACGATCCCTCCGGAAGGCATCGCGCCTCGTGCTGAATCTGCGTGAGGCAGGAAGCCGCAAGGACTTTGGTTTATCCACCTCGGAGCCGGTGGGTACTACGGTCCCAGTATTCGTTGTGGGTCCTGTCAGGCGACCAGGCCGAGACACGGAGGTTTCCCGTAACGATTAGAGAGCATTTTCTCCCGCCCGGTCGACTGGTGGGAACCTGAACCCATGTTTGAGTACTGCAAATGACGGGAACCGCGATGTGTTTAGATAGGGACATCCAGTTTGTAGAATAATTTAATAAAGTTCATCGAATACGGTGCGGGCGAAAGTTGGCGAGCAAAGTACATTAACCAGCCGGCTGTAGCGTTAGAGCTTAGAACTCGGCTGTCATGTTGCACTAGAGTGCATGTGCCGTAGGGCAGAATAGGGAGATAGCCAAATATAGAAATCCCGATGATCCGACGAGCGGGGAACATGCGAGAACCCTCGCCAGCTGCGGTGCTAGGATGAATAAGATCGGCTGTCTCCCGGCCTTCTCCTACGTGTCTGCTCACAATGTCAAGACCCGCTGGAATCCCTTTGCTCAGTGGCCCTCCTCCTCCACATTCAGGCCCTGCCCAGAGTGCTTGTAGAAAGTGTGGCAGAGAGTTCACTTTACTCTTTAATCGACAGCGCAAGTGCATGCACTGCGGTGAGCCGAATTCTCTTGGATACATTCATCCATTCGATACGTCCTGTTGGTCTCATCCCATTCATCTCTTCCCCAAAGGTTATGGCTATTGTTCCTCTTGCACAGACTACCAAGCACTTGTGCCACGTCGCGGTCCTGCGCATGGCTATGATCTAGCACCTGTTTGTGCCTTTTGTATCGAGATGCTCAACGGTACGTGTTCGCTTGCCAACTGCGGTCAAATTGTATTCAATTGTGCCTTTGTACTTCCCTGGTTCCCTGCTTTCAGTCACCGCCCTTGGTCGAACTCAACTACGATTGCTCCCGCTCGCAAAGCTTAGGCGTTACATCAATGCCTATAATATCCCGATTAAGAATCCAATAGACAAGAATGACCTGGTGGACGCCGCCGTAGCTGCCCGGGTAGGTCATTCAATCTCCCGTTTTGTGAGATTTCATTCACCTTTTCTTGATGCTCTCACAGACCCTTCAAGGCTGTCTTTCACCTGTAAACGAGGACTACTATAGGAAACACTCTGTGCCCTCATCTTCTACCCCTGGATCTTCTTCCTCTTCGGCTAACAGAAACTCGTCTGCTCGTGGATTCCCCAGTACCAACGCGAATAGTAGCTCTCGACCTAATACGCCATTTCCCCGCCCCGACCTCGATCCAAACCGCCGACAGCGTCCCCAGGAGACTGCACACAGCACACGTACACACCGTCCCCCACCAAATACACAACGATCCAGAACGACATCCACTCCGATGAATTCGGGAGCGACACGCCCAACCGGCGGGCAACCAAACACTCCCCGCCCGACATCGTCTGCTGGGCGACAGTCTACCCCACGTACCACTAACACCCATCATGCACCATCACATTCGCAGACCGCACCGCCTCTGCCACCGCCTCCGATGTCGACACTCGTGACGCTCCCGCGTTCATCCCTTTCCACATTATCCGTTGGTACATTAAAGCAAATTCTCTGGGAAGCTCGGGTGAGGGTTCCTCCGGGTGTTGTGGAGAAGGAAGACCTGGTGGATCGTGTTTGGGCTATAGTAGAGGAGGAGAAGAGGAAAGATAATGAGGGTATTGATGATTTCGGCGCAAGGATGGATGCAGACGAAATGGAAGACATTGAGCCGGATGAAGAGGAAGTCGTGGTAATGGTGGATCCTGAGTCGGAAGCACACGAGCGCGGACAGAGGAACAACTACCATCACGCGACCGCTGACGGGGTTGAACGTGGACATCCTGAACGTGACTCTGAGATGATGCACGAAGTACACCATTCCGTGCCAGTGACGGGTTCCGGTCTACCACACTCGCGGTCCACTACTCCACAGCCGTCCACGTCCCCGTCCCACCCAGCGCCAAAGTCCAACCCACGTTCCCATCCAAAGTCAACGAATGCAGAACGCTCTGGTTTATGTGTCATCTGTCAGGATGAAGAAGCGAGCATTGCCGTCGTCGACTGCGGGTACGTTATTTTGTTTGATTGTATTTCCAGGCTGACCTGTCTCCTGGTAGCCACCTCGCCATGTGTCGTGCATGCTCTGATCTTGTTCTCGCAAGTTCTAGAGAATGCCCTCTGTGTCGCACGCGGATTGTTACGGAGGCTCGATTACTTAGGATATTTAAGACGTGAGCTAACTTAACGACTCTGGAAGAGGACTGTCAATCGCCCGCCGTGACTGTGATGACCTGTACTATACCTTGGCATAGCCTACCTTCATTAACATTGCTGACATAACACTCCTACCGTGTGGCTGTGTTATCTGACAGCAGACGCGTCAGTGCTGGTCCAAGTTAGAGTCTCGCCATGTCCACCACTCAGACGGCAAGCAAAGATAGAAAGGTCGAGGAAAAGGACAAGGACAAGAAGGACGACAAAGCAGATGCCTCCCAGAAAGTAGAAGAGAAACCAGTTCCTCCGACGCCTACCGCGGAGATCAGGACTAATATCGCACTCATCGAGCGGGCCGTCACCGACCTCGAGCCACGGTTCACCCACCGAGTATTGCGTTCGCTCACCGCCTTGCGAAAGCGTCTAAATCACAAGTTTATCCGTGATGCAATCGAGGAGAATTATCCGACAGGTATGGACACCTTCATATATACATCTACGACGTCGGCTTGAATGCGTGTACAGAGTCTGCAGTGAAAACATCACTCCTATCCTGGCTGCCCGCTGTATCACCCGCGGACCAATCCATGGATATCGATGCTGCAGCACAACCCAACGCTCCTGCGGTCCCGACACCATCCCCCAAGCCTATATATGATCCAGTTCCAGAAGTAGAGATTTATTTCCGCCTCCTGCTCATCCATCATCTCCACACCTCCAAAGACAACTTTGCGAAATCCGTCGAGTTGTCCAAGGAGACAGTCAACAAGATGCAACAACTTAATCGCCGAAGCATGGATTCCATTGCGGCCAAGGTTTGGTTTGCCGTCGAGAGATCCTATGAACTTGGCGGGGACCTCGCAGATGCGCGACCGTGGGTCTCCTTGTTTTTGTCATCTCTCTCCTGTGTTTCTGATGGATGAATTCTAGACTGTTCCTCGCCGCACAACGTTCTGCGGCATTACGCCATGATGATGACACCCAAGCATCGCTGATTAACCGACTTTTGCGGAGTTATCTTCATTACAGCTTGTACGATCAGGCGGACAAACTCGTTTCAAAAACAACATTTCCAGCTTCGGCTAGCAACCCGCAGTTTGCTCGCTATCACTATTTTTTGGGGCGCATCAAGGTTGTACAGCTGAATTATACTGCGGCCCACACAAATCTTCAACAAGCGATTAGGCGAGCCCCTCCTGGGAAGGTCGCGCCGGGTTTCTACCAAGCAGTGCACAAGCTTTTCGTGGTGGTAGAGTTACTTATGGGGGATATCCCTGATCGCAGTACATTTAGGCATCCTGTGCTCCAGAAAGCTCTCCAGGCTTATTTTGATATTGTGAAAGGTTTGTTCCTTTACTTACGACAGCATAGCTCAGCACTCACGCTCATCCGTAGCCGTTCGGACTGGATCTCTCTCCGAGTTTCAGGCAACACTTACCAAGCATGCTTCGCAATTTGAGGCTGACAAAACGTACACGTTGATCGTTCGGCTTCGGCAGAATGTGATCAAGACCGGTATTCGGCGACTTTCGTTGTCTTATTCGCGCATTTCGTTGCGTGATATTTGCCTCAAACTCCACCTGGATTCCGAAGAAGACGCAGAGTACATTGTTGGTAAAGCTATCCGAGATGGCGTCATTGAGGGTCGGATCGTCCATGAGAAAGGTTGGATGGAATGTGAAGGAAGGAAGAATGGGTACGGTCCGGAAGTCAGCGAAGTTTTTGGCCGGCGTATCGGCTATTGTCTGGAGTTGCATAATCAAAGTGTCAAGGTGAGCGGCGCTGCTAGTGCTATTATTTACGTGCTCGGGGAACGTTGTCCCCCGACGCATCATGTAACATGTGAACTCAATTTTCTTTTTCTTACAGGCTATGCGTTACCCCTTGAATGCGCACCGGAAGGAACTTGCAGCAGCGGAAGGAGCTCGTGAACGTGAAAAGGAGCTCGCCAAGGAAATTCAGGAGGGCGATCTGGACGACGAGGGTCTGGGTGATTTCTAAAAGTGAATTGTAGCCGCAGTTGGATCCGTGTTCTGTTTATCGATTTCCGTTATAAATTCTCTGATCCGTTGTGTCTGTGAGTACCGTAATCGCGCGCACACTGCCCGGAGGTGGCCGAATTTTTGAGTTGAACTTGAAGGTGGTCCGAGTGGAGAATACGGGTAGAATCGTAATTCCAACGGGTACATTCGCCACCCGGCTGAGACTGAGCTTCGTCACGCCACTGAGTGCATCGCCACTCGGCTAGGGCCGCCAACTCTTTTCTCGAGCTTGCGAGGTGAATTTCGTTGTGCCAAGGGGACTGTGGGAACAACTCACGAATCGTGGGTTGTAGGCATTCCACAGATACAAACACAGTCAAGCAAGGTTTCTCGCCAACGGCAGTCGGTATTTCCGAGTATGATGGATTTTTCATTTTGAGAGTCCGACACACGCACGTGACGCCTCTTCACACTCCGATTTATGAAATTCGCACCCCGCCCGCTTTTTCTGAAGCTGCACTGCTGCAGGGTGGTGTGCCGAGGCGGCAATCCCTTGGGTGGTCATTTCCAGAACGGGCAGTTCACCCCTTGCCGAGCGTCGGCTCGCTGGCGAGCCCATACCCGACGCATGCACCCCCGACACAGCCTACTTGTTCCAAAACTCGCCGACCTCCCCATTCATGTCGTTAACTTTTAGGCAGGTACTGCAGCGTTTTCTGAAGCCTGTGAGTATAGCCTCAGTCGGCGGCACACTGACACCTTGAGGCTTCGTGCATCGTCCTGACCCGGGCTCGTCAGACGTACTTTGTAGGCCGCGACCTGCAAGGTACATACACCTACCGAATGCTGTGAGGTATCGTTACCCCGACAGACGTTGACAGAAATGTTCTGCAGGGAATAAGTATTACGAATATCCTAATGGAAATGATGGTATGGTTCGGTCTTCGTCTCGCAGCCACTACTGACCATTCTCCCCAACCAAAAAAAATTCTTAGGTCGCCCAAAGCGCACCGTCCAATACAAACGGACAGATGACATGTGGACTTACATAGCAAGTGGTAAGAGGCTCCCAGGTATGGGTTACTCCGTTGTTCCTTTCGTTATTATTTCCCATCCATTTCGTCTGTCGCCTTGTTCTGTTCCGCTATTCTTCGCTTGGCAGAATGCTCAAGCTCCATGCAGTGCAGTGGTCCGCCTGGCTCACGCACACACGACCAAACCCACCAAGTATTGAGGTACGTTTCCGTCTCTGTCGGAATACAATACATTGTTGTTAATATTTCCATCTCACGCTTGTGCAAACTTTTTCTCTGGAATCATTTGTGGTCAATTTTAATTCTACAGGAACTTCAAGCCGATCTAGCCCGCCAACGTCGTGTACAAATGAACGCCGCGATAATCGAGGCGCGCGACAAGGAAGAACGCGAGCGCATGGCCCGCCTCGCTCAGCCTTCCTGTTCGCAGGTACCCGAACCGCGTTTGGAGAAGGAGCCAGAACAGGGGCGGAACGAGCCACCAGTCGATACACGCCCAAACAGTGCTGCCACACCCGTCCGTGATCCTTGGGGAGAGGTGAAGAGAGGCTCGGACGAGCCACAATCGTGGACTCCTGTGGTTCGCCGTCAATGATATTGGCAAGGTTAACCGCCCGACATGTACCATCCGTTCATTTTATTCATGTCTAGATCGGTACAAGTTATTTTCTGATGAGAAGGTCTCTGTTCATTAGTGTAACCTCACTGTGGGGTGTGAGCGCTAGAAGGCCCCCATCGTGCCTAATTGTATGACGGCGTCTATTAACATAGTTATTGCTGTGAGCGCTCTCCCTAGGTACATGAAGGCGCCGACCGCACCTATGGTAAATGTCCGCGATACTACTGCTAGTATTTACTTTACTCCGTCAGATGGCGGCGTCTATCAGTCGTTGGCTTCCTGACGCTTTGTTCGGTAATCCGCGATGATTTGTTGTGCAGGTTCAGTGTAGGCGTTAGTCCGCGGTGTTTCATATGATATACATATGACGGTGAAACCATACCTCCGCCTCCGGTCACAGCAGGTCATTTGTCATATCCACCACGGGCGTTGGTGAGGCCACCTTGCCGACTAATGCGAGTGGATCTCTTTAACCCCATCAGCTCTTCTTCGGCTACTTGAAAGTTGTGGTGATGAGATTTGTGTGGTTCACGATAGATGCAATGGGCGCCGCACTAACATGGTGTTCGGGTCCCTCCAAGAAAGCATGCGTGAGTCCTGCTGTCTGCATTTCATTTCTTCATGAAGTTTTTGGTGTAACAGGAATGCATGCATGCCATGAGTTTGTTCTATTATGCACCGCCTTTAAACATGAGTCACGACGCCATTGACTTGCCATGAGGTGGCTCCGAAGTCAGTCTCATGACGCAAGCTCACAACCCCTATACCCACCCAGGACTTTGATATTGATGCTATGTCTACAGCGAGGGATGAGGGCATTTGCAGGTACGATAGCTTATGGCCCTGTCTGACTTGGATCCCCTGATCAGGGCGTATTCTATGCCACCATCAGTAAGGGCTTATTAAAGGGGTCTTCAAAAATTGGTGATCAGAAGAACTTCATAGGCGTGTCCATACATTCACGGATGGCCTATCCGGATCTCGTTGTCCCTGATGGCACAGGTCGAGGGCTTGCCCCTCATACGCCACTTGGACGCGCTCATTCCGGGTTGCTCATCGGATCGTATAGTGTCTTACCCCTTTCGACTCCTATGGAGGCCTTTTCTGGTCAATAACGCAAAATATGACACTAGAGGGGGTGTCCTACTGCATCAGCGAGTGGACCTAGCCGAGAACTTGGTAACAACCAGTCACTACCGGTACCCTACCACTGAGGACCATTGTAGCCGCCTTAGATCAGTGGTTGGCTCCCGAGTAGGGGCTAAGCCGCCCTGTGGTCCTCCAGTGTGGATATACTTCATATTCCATCACCATCGAGTCACCGATGAGCTAACTCTGAAACCAGTGTAAGTTCCGAAGATCCTCCCGAGGTTCGTGATTTACTCTGGATATAGAATTTAGGAGTGCTCTTCGAGTCACCTGGATCGAGAACAGGAGAGAACGCGGATCTCTTCTTGCATGTACACCTATTCTTATCGCAAGACGTCCGTGTACCTCACAAATCATCTACAGCATGGCCCACAAGCTTTGTGGCAAACGGTAGGACCTATGTGGAATGCACAGAATTTCAGAGCTTCCTACGGTCGACTGTGTCGAACGAGGCTCCTCTGCGCCAAAGTTCTCAGCAAGATTCAGGCCAATCAAAAGCATCACTGAAGAGGAGTGTAATCTTCTGTGTTCCGCGATTTCTCGAACGCGGACCCCAGAGTTCAACACAGCTTGGATTTCAGATGCTTCGAACGACATCCCGAGTATCCTGACTCGAAATAGCGGTGAAATTTTTTTGAGGTTCGGCGTGACTTTGACCAATACAATTAGAAATCGGTATCATGATCTTAATGGTGAGTTGCATTGGATCCAGTTTAAATTCACAGCAAAAAATGTGACAAATACAACCGCAGCGCTTGATAACCTATTCATTGTTACCCTAGATAATGCAGAACATCCTCTCGGGGTGACCCAATTCGCTATAGCGGTGCGTTCTGTGACCGAAAATAGGGTCCTTTTAGGGTCCATTCCACGAGAAAGGGTCCCTGGAACACAGAAGTTATCCGTTCCGGATGCGAACTAGGAGTAATATTACCAGCATTCCATGGACGCGATCAATCGACAAAATCGTTGGGGTACACGTTTTTTTCCAGTGGGTTACAGATGATACCATATACGCCCAGCTGTGGGTCGCACGATGATCGGTACGAGTCCATGTAACACCTGAGAGGTTGGATATTTGGAAGAGCCGCTGCCACGCTGCATCGTGATACAAAACCTACTAGCAACAATGCCGCTGGCTATTGTATTATCAGAACAACTGTCTTCCGATCCCGGGGTCCTAGGTCCGGTCCGGGGAGACTAACCGCCGCCGGAAATGACTCTTTTGGGTAATGTTGACCGAACTAGTTCGAAAGTACAGTATCAACATGTTGAGTAACAGTGAGTTCCCTATATTATCCTGTCTTGACGGTATACGATACATTGTCAGTAGCCGCGAGTGATGTAGATCCAGTGGTGTGTCGATCGGCACTGCTCTGTGTAGATTTTCTACTTACAATAAAGTTGCTGACATGTACAGTTCATTGAACCCGGTGCCTTCTAAATCATAGAATCCGCGGAGCGCTTGAACCCTTGGCAAGTTTCCGAGTCCTCGGAGCATTCGCTTCTCATTTTCACGGCATTGTACTACGAGTTTTCGCTCTTATCTCGGAGATAACCACAACCAACTCCTTTATAACACATACCCCCTCGGGATAGACCCAAGGGTATGTGTTATAAGGGAGTCAACTGTACCAAGATACAACTCTTGAAATCGAACAAGCATCCTTTACTGCACCAACGCCAATCAGCTGAAATGCGACATCACCCGCTTTCACATTCTCTCTACAGTAATCATTCCAGCTCAAAGTGACCTATTCGGGAAGAAATAAGAAGCCTGTTTGTGGGTTTTCCGGTACATATACACTGGAACCCGCGGGACGTGGAATACATTGTCACCCATGACATGATGGAACCGGCGGATGAAACCCAACCTTGTAGGCGTCGGCGTCTGAGGTGAAATCACTCGAGGCTCAATCAGTTTTATGCCTGCTCGAAAAATTCCTGTGATGGGTACTCAGATACTAGGCGGGTATCGTATGGAATAAGTCATTGCCCCTATGGAGTTAAGACCATGGACGAATCAGGACAAGAATAGTACGAGTTAAAGAGATGTCCGGATGATTGTGAAGGTACAGGAGTGGTGCGTCATGTATGGGTATAAAGTTGGCACTTGGGTAGAAGTATGGCAACTCCACAATCACTAAACATTCGACGACGGAAAAAGTGAAGAAAGAATAGCAAGAGTTAAAGAGATGTCCGGATGATGGCGAAGATACAGGAGTGGTGCGTCACGTATGGGTATCAAGTTGGCACATGGTAGAAATGTGGCAACACCGTACAGCCATGAAACCTTCGACAGCGGAAGACCTTGTTCTATTAGTCCAAATTCTAGCAAATCAAATCCCCGAACTTTCGCGCCGGCGTGGCCAGTTAACCGGAGTCAGGCCTCCTGATCATTTACTTAAGAAACGGGTACGGTTCAGCGATAACCGTAAGGAGGCCTGCGAGATCACTTTAAGAAGAAAGTACCTCTCGAAAAGAGACAACGTACCTGGAACCGCCAGCTGGCCTCGAGTGCCCCGAACCACGAGGTGGCGCGTGGTGGCTATGGTTCGATGTGGATGCTTCATGATGCGGACCTGAGCTAACACAGGATAGGCCTTTGAAACACGAGAAGAAGCCGCCAGATCGAGGTTGTGTTGCTTGTGGCCACTGGCCGGAACGGTGGGATGACTTTTGTTGGTCGGGTTTCCCGCGAGGTGCGAGACTACCAGCTTCTCATTAATTCGAGTTATTCGGAGATGGATTCGGGCTTCTTACCTGCTCTTGAGATTGAGCAACCCCGAAAGGCAACTAGGCATGATAGCTTTCGACAGCAAGGGGAATTCGTTGGATTTATCCTGTATGGCTGTTTACAACCAGTTCGCCCACCGAATGTTGGTGCAGTTATTGCGAAACCTGTCCGGGAATTCGAGACTTTCACGAAGACGGTTGTGCTTCCACTGGGTTAAGTGCGGATTTCGCTGGGGAAACGCTGATTATAACTGGAGGCATTTGCTACCTGTGCATCCCCAGAGTAACATCCCTCTCCCTGTGCAGAAGGGTTGGTGGGCTGTAGTACATGCTGAGTTTTCTGTGGCTGAACCGAAGGCTGTCCATAGTACACGAGATACACGCGGCAATGAGCACAGCTCTGCGGGGGACTTGCTCATAGCGTTCTCGAGGTCACATCAAGGATGAAGGAAACAAGTACAGACGGACACAGGTTATATCGACTACTAAAGTGAAACAAACATTTTCGTTGATCATCTAGCTTCCAGCACTTCCCGAGGGAGTATTGTTTCTGGGAACATTCCGAGACGGAACCCTCAGTCACAGAGTTATAAGTGTGATGGAAAGCAACTAACTGATTGGGTCCCGTTGGGTGCGTCTGGCCGTTTGTGCGAGGGCGTCCATTCGGGTCCACCCGACCGCCCGTGCGGGGGGGTGTGGCACTTGATTGGCCCTTAGTACTAATACCACCAGGTCCAATGAAGCTCGATTTGAAAAGAGTAACATAAGGTAATGCACCTGCCAGTTCTGGGTGTTGCATTAGGTGGGTCGGGCTTTCCGCGGTCAACGAATCTTTGGGCCCTGCTGACTCTGACAAGGGTAGGTTAGTCTGCCAGCTCAAAATCGGTTAGTAACTAACACACTTTTGTTGTGTTTCACCCTCCTCGTCGGATTGAGGCGTGTAATCCGAGTCAGAGTCATTGCTAACCAAATATCGTCAATTCAGAACGTGTTGAACGATCAGACTTGGCATGATGGCGAACCTGGCGGAACAGGCTGGTTGTTCTGGAGCCGTCATGTCGCGGGTGATTAGTGCAGTGGTGTGAGGGCACCAAGGACACCTCTTAAGAGTCCAGGGTTACGCCCATTTGATCAGCTTCGTGATCTCTTGATTGAGCGGCTACGTTGGCAGGTGGAAATAGGGTGAACATGTGTCCTCGTAAAGACGCTGGAGATAACAATGATAACTCAATGATGATGAATCTTATTAAACCAGACGCCCTCTTGGCTTTAAAACTGACGGCCGAGGGGTCCTGTGACTGGAAAAAAGACCGAGGCGTATCTCGGTAGAACCATCTCACACGGAGAGGATGAGACGACAAAGCTTTGGGCATCGCAGGCGGAGGGGTATTCAGATAACCGCAAACAGAGTTGATTATACACAACATAACTTGTCAAATGTGACACGTCTGGTCTTCTCTTCAGCTGCGTTGACCGCCTAAAGGGAGGAACTCTAGACTCATCGCCACCCCACAGCAGGAAATTGGGTGAAAACCCATTTCCCGAATTGAAGCGATGGACTTGTGTCGATAACGGTCCTGTTGCCTACTTCGCCAATGAAAGATCAACGGTGTATTGTTCTGGTAAAATCATCAGGCGCCTGTAGCACCGTGAGTACGGATAACGTGCTTCTGAGATCACAGGACAGGTTGCGATAACAATCATAGTTTCCTCGTGGACAGCTTGACGCCCGGGACAAACGCGATACATCAAACGTGGCTGGCGGGATCAAAGAAGTTCATCATGTGGCCCGCAACCCGCCAACTCATGATCTTGTTGCCAGGGACTATGATAGCTCAAGCATCAAGAAATCCTGGCTGTTTGTTACCTCGAGTGTCCAAGATTGGCACCCGGAATGTGGGCTGGTGTTAACATGCAACAGTCAACCGGCAAGTGCATGGGGTACATGCCTAGGGCTGAGCCTCGTCCAGAACGTGAGTGTGGACAGTATGCAGTATGCATGAAGGGTGGGGAATGTCGCAATTGATGCGCAGTGAATATTCAACTTGTGCTCCGGCTTCAAACAACATCCATAGCCGTCTGCACCGTGGGGCCTGGTTGGCGACAGTACGTAGAGCGGTAACGGCCGACTCCGTAGTCCGGAGGCACGACCTGGCACAGAGCTGCTGCCAGTGGCAGTGCAAGCCGGTTGAGACCGAACCGCAGAAATTGTGGGGAGTTAGGATGCCAAGGCAGTCGGAGTGGTTTGGACCCTGAAGGCTGGATGGAAGTGGGTCGCACGACGACTTCCAGAAGATTGCTCGATCCTGTGATGACGGAAAAGGGTCCGAATTGGCGTCAAGTTGGTTCACAGGGTAATTTCCCACGATAGAACAGGGCTTCGGAACTTCCACACATTAATTTCAAATTGAAGGAATTTGCTGTGGCATAGCGTTTTTCTCCAAAATGGGACATCGGCATGGCAGTACGCTCAACCAAGTATAAGGGTCAACACTACAGTCCAAAGTGAGGGTATTCTCAGTGTTGAGTTACCATTCGCACTCATCATGCAAACCATAAAGGGATCAAAGTCGGAGGCAACTTTGTCTTGTAGGCTCAAACCCGTCACTTCGTTGAACACCTCGCGATATGACAAATCAGGCTGGTGGGTATGCTTAGCCCCTGATCCGGACAAGTCACTGATGATTCTTTCAGCGTCCGGCTCTGTCCTTGGCTTATTACCAGAGGACCAGCCTCTCGTAGCAGGTCAGTACGAAGCTCGGTGCTTCGTACACCCTCTGACGCACCTGTCGAAACAAGTACGTTTTCTGCTGCAAAGTGGCAGCGTTTCGTACACCCGGAGGGACAGCCATACTTCATGCTGGCCGGCGGATTCGACTTCGAGGTTGTCACTGAGGCAGACGTCGAGGACGCACAGACCGAAGGCCGAATTCTCGATTGTGCTGATGTGGCGAACAAGGAACTACAATCTCACGATATAAAGGTTCCCCCCCGATGTGAATTGTTCTTGGAGTTGGGAGTCGATTCCGAGGTCTGCAACTACTACTTCGTTGACCACATCGGAAAAGGATTATTCTGGCTCGAGGATTTGGGCACTGAATTGCTCGATATTCCTGCAGCAGCGTCTTCCTCGCATCTTGGTGTGTTCCGTCCTCCCTAACCGTGTCCGCTTCGTCTCACGCTCGGACAGAATGGGCGCTGGAACGACTATATTGGGTGCACGTAGAGTATTTTCCAATGCATCACGAGTCCCACGAACAGGAATTCTCGCAAATTGTGGGTGACCTTTACAATATCATTTCTCATGGTCAAGCCGGTAAGACATAAATATCGGGCCCGCACACTTACGTTAAGCTGGCTGACCCGCGGACCATAGATAGATTGACGTCAAAGACATCCACATTCCCTTATACGGCAGACACATGCAAGCAGTTTCTGAAGCTGCTGTTGAGGAAGAGAGGTGGGTCAGTTCTATGCGATCCTGAACTCCCTTAACATGACAGCTGTGGCACAGGACAACGCGTGGACGGCTACACCCTCTGTTACGCTGGTAAGACATAATTGAGCCTCCTTTTCCGTTTCTCATTGTGTTATCTCAGCGCGCCTGGCCGGAGCTATAAGTATGTTTAGCGGTCCGTAAACGGATACATAACACTAAATGAACATTTACAGTGAATCAGCGGTTTGTTACCTTTTACGGGCAACAATCTGCCCAGTTGGACAGACTACAGGAAATATTCCCTGCCGACGTTGTCGAACACAAATGGCTGTCAAACGTTGCGAATATGCTCATGTGGGGCATTCCAAGACACTACAATAGCCTCCTCGAAGAGCTGTACGTGAATGAGCAAGTGTACGGGGACCACTGGACACACTTCATGTCCAACTGTCTCTCTGATTGGAAGAACAGTCTATCATGGGTACGCTGGTGTATTGAGCCTGAGGTTGACATTTTTGACGTTTGAATGCAGAGCCTTCCGATTATCATGTGAGCTAAAAAGGGTCCCGATATATTTTGTGACGAGTTTCTCAAAATGGAGCGTTCAGAGCCAGTATTCTCCTCGCAAACATGCGCGGTGGCACGGTATCCACATCGATCCCGTCAGTGCTTTCCTGCGCAGTCAGCATCGCCTCGGCGTCCTGCCTCCATCTCAGACACCGGCCACTTGCGGAATCCAGCGCTACTGTTGGCGTGCGTCCATTTCCTTGATTTGGGTCTGCCTACGTTGACTTGTTTTCTAGGCGCGCTACCTCCGGTTCGCCAAATGGGACAATATAGGGTTCCTGCCTTCATCGGTCGCGTTCGGTCTTCCGAGGGCAAGCTACCTGTGGGGCGTAGGCCTCCTGACAGCCCAATTCATCTTCATTGCATCACACAGCGTCAGCAAATTCGTCGCACTGCTCGCCGCGTGCGTCATTGCTGCGATAATGATATTCATGATTTGTGTCATACACCCAGAAGACGCCAACATCACATCCTCGTTTAGGTCACTCACTTCGTTGTATATCCCACACTTGTACGCTTTGGATGCTCGCGAGGGCGAGTCAATTGTCTAGAGACGCACCTGTCCTTACTAGTCTCCAGGACTGTGGGGAGAGGTGCATATTATACCCATATCTGCACACCTCGTGAGCCGAGCTCAATCACCCCCCCAAGTCTAATTGACCCTGGTAAAGTAAATGCATGTAATAGCCAATCTACAAAAAAAATCATATACGCAAGAAGGTCGAAAGTAAGCTAAGGGTCACAATCAAGCAAAAGGGGGGGGTGGGGAGTATCCAAAAGACGACCGAAAAATCAAAATCCGCCAAGACTGACTTCACTCCGGTTGGAAGGCGTGCGTGAGGCAAGCGGAAGTGGAGGGACGAGGTGATTGCTACTGGTGCCCTCTTTCGCGCGTGACTCCCGAGCATAGGCTTGTCGCACGTAGGCATAACGCTGGAAATGATTCAGAGCTTGGAGAAATATCACACCGATCTGTGATCAAGCAGGTGACATGAGTTGCTATGGGGGCCTTCAGAGATGGATTAACTTACCGGGTGTGATCTCAACTCGTTGAAAATGTCCACCGTTGCTTCTCGCACAGGCTCGTGCTGATGGAACAAGCAGAAGCTGAGAGGCTGCAGTCCTCCACCATGAGGGGGCATATGCGCTAATAGCTACACGACCACACCAAGTAAATTTCTTTCCGCATTTAATATCATATAAAAAAAACTACATACCTCGACGACCTGCTCGTACGATCGGACGTTCTCCGAAATGGTGCGGACGATCAGCTCAGCCTCGGCATCAGGAAGATTTTTTACAAGGCGAAGACGGGAAAGTTGATGCAGGAGATCGAAACTTTGGATCGCATCTGTGGCACGAGTCTTTTGAAAATCCTATCCGTCTGTAAGATACCATCGAAATGGGCCATCACCGCATGTTACGTACGATCGTGGAATACTGATAGGTCTTCGTCCTTCGCCAGCCTTCGATGCGACTAGCGTTGGTAGCCAATTCCCTGGATGCCACGATTTCATCTGGAAATACAACGCCCCTCCCCAATGATCCTTCAGTAAAAGGAGAACTCGGGAACCCCAAGACCGTCGAGCCAGTTGCTACTTCCTCATACTTTGATGCAAGCCGTACGAATCGACCCACATATTCGGTGAACCGCAACCTCACCAGCGTCTCCCCAAAGTGTGACGTAATGGCAGAAATGAGCTGGAAAGTACAACCCAGTCAATCTAACGTGGTTTCCTCCATCCGGAGAAAGGACGTACGTCTTCGATGAACATATTATCCAAGCTATCAGACCGCGCTGCAAAATCCGATTTCTGATTGGATTGACTCCCGTCTCGCGTGGCTATCCGTGCAATTTCTTCTTCGCTCGCCCCCGAGTTTTCGGGACGAATCACGCCCGAGCGAGGGACAAGGGGAATGATAGCCGGAGGCACGGCGGCTACTGGGAAAGAAATATGGATGTCCTTGGAGACCACTACGCGACCAGTCCCAACATCCATCAGCAGGTCCCACGATCCCGACGTCTCAAAGATCGGATTCGTAACGCCTGCAATGTATGCCGGTCTATAGATCCACTGCCATCAGCGTCCGTTCACACTCTCGAATGACGTCCCAGCTTACATCGTAACCCAGTCCTCACCCCCAGCCAACCCAGCGTATGGAAATGCACGTTCGATGAAACCTCTCAGGATCACTCCGCATCCTGAACCCAATGCACATGCTGACAACACATAGTTGGCCACTTGACCTGCGGGTATGTTATGACCTAAAAAGAGAATACGCTTTCCAGTGACGAGTGCATTAAAGAGAATTATTATGGGATGAGTGAGATTTCCGTTGGTGTGTAAATGCGGATGGTGTGGTCCAGAAACGGTCACAATCGGTGAAGAGAATGTCTGTATTAACTGAATTAAGGAATACTGGGGTATACGCAGAGCATCAGTCTATGTCACGCGAGGTAGAGGAGGGATCATGGACTCACATCACCGACTTCCTCGGGAAAAGTGGAGAGGGGAAGCTTGATGGGTAGTTGATGTCCTTTGTAAGCTATGGTTGTTTGGAAAAAATGGGTATCCTTGGATAATCCAGAACGCAAATGTGGGTCCGAGGTGGTGGGTATCGCGCCGCTGTACGCATTATGTTCTCGAACATGGGACGATGAGGATGATGCATCAGTCGATCTGCGGCCCCGACTGGCCTGGGTGCCGGAGGTAACGCTCCCTGGTCCCCCTCCAATCGCAACGCCAACCTGATTGTCCAGGATGCCGCTTTCATCGCCAACCCAGACCGCACTCCCGCCCAGGGAGAAGGACGAATCGGACGGAGAGGACGGGTTGGGTTGGTGCAGATGGGAACTAGCAACGCTGCTCTCGGTCGTGGAACGTTCGCGCGTACCTTCAACGTGAGTATGACGCCGAATAAGCATACCATCCTCACTGGAATGCGATTCCGCCGACGAGCTGGTCTTGTGCTGCGGTTTTCCGTGGGGGCAATTGAGATTGGGTACTTTGTCGGGGATCTTTGGGGAGGCAAACTTTTCGCCAAAGATATCTTTGCGTTCGGATGCACGCATGACGAGCTTCTCGAATCGGGTTAGCTCGGGTGCAGCGGAGATATCCATGGAGTTGATGGCGTCGAACAGGCGGGCCAGACAGTCCTGCGAGGGGTTGGCAAAGTAGTCATCCAAGGCGAGCAGGAGGACAGGCTGTTGGTGGTGTGAGCAAGCAGGACAGGCACGCCGTGGCGATTACTCGCCTTGAAGATCTGGATGAACGGATGGCGCGTACAAATGGCCATCGCTTTGACAACGGCACCTCTGAAAACACGCGTCAAGCCGGGTCAGAGAACCACATTTGTGGTTGTGATTGGTTCGGACGGCAACGCACCTCCGAGCTGTCTTGTCGTGTTTTGTCCGCACCAAGTTCAGGACATATATGAGCTCCGGGTGACCGTCTGGGCTGCTCGAAAGACCATCGGAGGATTCAGAGGTCTCGAGAGCGAGTACAGGGGAGATGGTATTGAATGGCGTCTGGTTGAGGAAGAATATGGTCCAGTCTTCGAGATGTCGCTCTGCACCATCGGGGAGCATCAGGTTGGCCAGGAGTCTATTGATGGACCATCAGTCGTCGGCTATCGATGCTGGGGAGGAGAGTCTCACCCCTCGTCTGTCCCGAGCGGCTGGGGGAACTGGTAAGTGAGCTGAGCCCCACTATCAATGTCGAATTCGGCGAGCAAGACGAATGAACAGTGAGAGCCCTTTCCAAGGGACATGGTATCGGTTGTAAAAGGAGCGTCGCCCTCTAGTCGGTTGTAGTGCTCTGAGAAACGTCCTCGCGTACTACAACTTCATTTTTGCCGACCAACGCGACATCGCCGCTCGACAAAACGTCTAATTGTTGTCACTTGGAAATTTCCTTTTACAGATCATTGCAATATTGCTCATCGTCACCACCGGCGAACAAAAAATTGAACCAAGCTGACTATCAAAACTGCGCAAACATCTCCGCCGCCCTGCTCACCGCCGCCATCGCTTCCGAGAGACGAGCACGAAGACGATCTTGTCGAGTCCAGTCAGTAGTCACGATCGTCCCAACGCACGACAGAGACAGAGACAGCGCAACGCCTGCCTACCCAAGATCGTACAAGTGGGAGGAGATGACCTGCCTTCGTCCCTTTCCAATGTCAACAATTCTTGTACATCTTTTGCGAGTCTCCCTTCAGCTGTGCTCGTTTCATGCACAAGGCGGGCCGTCGACCACACATACGTCGCAATCATTACCCGAAACAAGCGTCTTTTGAACTCTGTAGCGCAATTTTGGTCGCGTGGTCAACAAAAACCAGCATATATGCGTGTTGCACATGCAGATACCTTGCCTGGATGCTTCGGTCTTACTCGCCTCTTTCATCGCGCCTTGGTTCATCGAGGCTACGAATGTGTGAATGAGATCCGTCGAAGATGGCGAGAGGATTTCTTCCATCGTCCGGTCCTGCTTGGTCGACTCAGGGAGTTGCTGCGAGGGTGACTTTGGGCTCTCGAGAAGGTTGCTGATATCGACAGTCGTGTTGTCCGTTTCGTTGTCCATGTCTAGCGGATAGAAGAGAAGCAAAGGCAAGAAACGAGTGTCGAGCAACACGTCGAGTTTGTGAATCACATGACTAGTCATGCATCGTCTAGTGTAGGAAATTTCGAAATTATCATCAGTTACGCAAAGTGACGGTACAGTAGACCTCTCCAAAATCAGAGCGACCATCCTGCAGTACCCCATTTCAATCTAGTTCCACCTCACCGTGGGGCGGGTAGCCCACTCGCCGTCATCCCAATCTCCGTAACCTCACTAAGGGGATCCAGCTTCCCTTTGAATTCGGGTAAGAACGACGCGTCAGTATACGGGCAGTGTACCGATGGAGAGCCCTTGTAAATCGGCGTGTACGTGGCTGCACAGATATCAAATTCAGTGAATTCGTCATAGGAAATCTCCACTGCGTTCCGGGGGTTGCGATCCCCTGCCGCAATCCGCTGGCGGGCCTGTGGAGAAAATACACGTGAGCATAGTGTTCGTGAGAGCAACTAGTAATTAATACAACACACCTGCGCAACAATTTTTGGGTCCGGATTAAGTTCTAGTAGGCGTCTCGCAAACTTGGCTGCAGTGGCGTGGTTGTTAGCCTTGGCGAACGCCCCAATTGCACTGCGTAAAGCTATTTGCATGTGTGGCGGTTGCAGTTGACAGTGCGTGAAATATGCCGCGAGCTCCAACTGTCGACCGACGTTGTCTGGCTCGTCCTGAGTGATGCGCCGTCGCTCCAATTCTATGGAAACCCCAAGCAGGTATTCACGTGCGGAAACAACGGTGTCGCGCCACTGCAATTTCCACCCAGTCAGTGTCATCAAAAGGGATGCAGGGTGAATGAGTTGACGAACCTCCCTAGCATCTTCATCAGAAGACACCACTACCAAGAGTAACGTTTGCAGGACAGATCGGAATACAGCTTGAGCTTCAGGGAGCTTGTTGCCTGAGACGAAACGGAACCCTTCCGAAAGTTCAGCGCGCACGGACTGCAGGGACCGCACAACGACAGGCAAAACCCGCCCGGGTGACGTTTCTGATGGATTGCGTCTGACATGGACCTGAAGGGGAGGCAAGGACGCCAAGGGAGAAACGTAAGCGTGCGACGACCGGTAGACGGAGAGGAACAGTTGTTTCAGGGGTGCGAAGTTGACGACCCCAAACTGCCGGTTCAGCAACTGAACATCGCTCAGTATGGCCCCAAAACTCCGTTGCCCAACGCAACTCACCTGCATGGCGGTGTCGAAAGACCCCGCAGCAACATGATCCGCAGCGAACGGCGAATTGCGCACCCAAAGTTCGTTCTCACTCACACCAGGGGTCGCACCTGCCCCTTCGTCCTCGTCCTCGCCGAGAGCATCCTCAAATTCTCCTTCCGTGTGGGTCTCATCATCAGTTACTTCAGCGTCAAGATCCCATCCAGCCTCATCAGCGTCAACTTCAGGGATTTCCTCTTCCTTTGCCCAGTCATCGAGTGCAGATGAAGCAGCGGCATTAGAAGCATCAACGCCGTTAATATAAGGAACTTCGCCATCCCCGTCCAGGTTGCCGTTCGCAAGTGCACGGTCCCAAAAGCTCTCGCCGATCGAAATTGATGGCCAGTTGAGGTTTGCAGTGGAAGTGATAATGGGCGGTGGCTTGAGTGTCGACTGACCAAAGGAGGGAACATCGTCGACATCCGCTTCGCTCAAACCAGCGGCTTCGAGGATTTCGGCTGCCTCTTCATCCAAGCCATTCGTTTTTGCAGTCAAGTAAGCAAGCGGGTCTACAATCCAGGTCAACAAAACAGCCCCAGAACGATCAGAACAAACCCATACGAAGGCCCACGTCCCGTAGGACGGCGATTCTTCCTTGCACGTCACCAGCATACAAGGCGTTATGAAAGCGTGACATTGGATCCCCTCTCGCAGCCGCAATCTTCTGCATCTTCGACAGTTTGTCCATGCTGCCAGTAGCTAGATACAAGAACGACAAGCGGTCAAAGTTCTTGGTCTGCTGGTAGGCCTTCTCAACGATCTGAAATAGGACAATCGGTTAGTTCAACCATAGAATGTAGGTAGTATAACTCGAACTACTTTGTGATTTCCTTGCTTGAGTGCCTGCTGCGCCAAACGTTCCCAGCACTCTGGTCGGTCGATCGCTTTTGCAGTCTCCAACGCCACATCGAGATTGCCACATTCAATAGCAAGGTCGAACCTTGTATTCTTGTCCTGGACGAAATGCAATGCGATCTACATCCACCGCCACGGGGGTCAGACGGCAGTACCAAACCAAATACATCCACGTTCACCTCGGGGAACCCCTTTTGCTGCAGATAAGCAATAATACTCTGCCCAATGAGCGTCGATGTTCGTATGATATGCAGCATCTCATCGTAGTTGTTCCGGAGTAAGGCAAGCTTGAACCGGTACTCAGTAGGGTCAAACGTGATTGTTCGGGGACGCGAGGAACGATCCAAGCAGTGCGCTGTTTTGCCCTTGATGCGCGTAAGATAGACAGGATTGTCGAGCGTGCATATCACCCCGTTGTCACTTTCAACAATCAAACAGTTGGGGTTAGCGTCGAAGTCCGATGCAGCAATATCGGACATACCCTTGAGGAAGGCAGTATTTTATGTGGTTGAGAGTAGAATAAATGAAGACGCCCGCGTCATCCCAGGCTCCGGATTTGATTCGAATGGTTTCATGGACTAGGCTGCTTTGTGAAAAGTTTTTATTGGCGACGGTAATCGCTATCACCAGAGGTTATGGCAACGCAATGTAGAACACGAGTTCAGCACTCACTGTGCTTGCTCATCAAGGCTATAAGTTGCCCGTCTGAGCTCCAGGCGACATACTTGACAGGTGGACTGTTCAGCTCAGCAATAATCTTCTGCTGTTGGATATCATAGAGAGCAACCGACGACGTGGAGCTCAGGATGAGACATGCGGTTCCACCGTAGAAAATCTCGTTGGTTTGAATTGGCGCCTTGATTCCTTTCACCACGGAGTTCGACAGATCGCGAACCTCGATAAGCTGTCGAATCGCTGAGCATCCACATGGCTAACTAGCACAATCTCGTTTTACCTGTGTGGTCTTATTCAAGACGGCAAACCTGTTCCTAGCCACGAAAATCGCGCTATGGGCCGAACCACGCTTACCATCCGTGGACGAATCCTTGACCTCTCCATTAGTCTGCGTGGGCAGGGAAGATAACTCGAATAAGCCATTGTCCGAAGAGATCGTCGTGACGACAGCCCGTTCGGCAGGGTTGTAGCTCAACGTTCGGGGAGGGACGTAGGGACTACCGAATTTGCGGATGCTAAGGAGGCCGATATCTGAGCCGCTATTAAAGTCGTATGCTCGGACGTATTTATCCCGGATGTAATATAATGAGTCGGCGTGAACCGAAAAGGCGGGCCGCTCGCGCTCGAGCTTGAATACAATCAGTCCACTATCGTGACCTACATTGGCAGAGCATATCAGTAAAAGCATGTCAAAACATGCGTTCCAATCATACCCGCAGCAAACAAGTTGAGGTTGGGATGTGCGGCAAGGACCCAGAATCGGTCGTGCTCTCTCCTAAAGGTCTGGATTGCGGTCCGCTTTGCAAGATCCCACACGCGGACTGTCTTGTCTTCACCACAAGAAACGATGAGTTCGTGTTTAGGATGGAAGAGCGCATTGGAGACATTGTTGAAGTGCCCTCTGCACGAGTCAACCTCCCAAGCCTTTGTTTCGCTCATCCTCCAAATCTTGATCGTGCGATCGTCGGCGGCGGAGACGATCAAGGGGAGAGTGGGATGGAAGGCAGCGAAATTGACCCCTCGGTCATGGCCCTCGAGGACATATTTAACGGTAGAGAACGTGTCGAATGTTTCAAAGTTGTTGTTCGGCCCAGTGCTGGGAGTACTCTTTCGCAAACTGGATATGTCCCAAACGCGTACAGTCTGGTCCATGGATGTCGACACGATGAGATCGTCCTTTGGGTGGAACTGGGCGGACATGACATAGTGTGAGTGACCAGTGAGGATGGCGATACAGTTGCGCGAAGTGCTGTTCCATATGCGGATGGTCTGGTCGTCGGATGCCGAGAGCTGAAATATAGGATGAATGAATGGACACGAGCCGGGAGGACAGGGAGCACTCACGATCCAGGGCATCTCGTGGTGAAATTGGACGGTCCGAACGTAGTCTAGGTGACCGTGCAAAGTGAAGAGACAGCGACGGTTCTGAGGGCGCAGGTCTGCGGGGCATCAGAATCAACTACGAAGCAATTAATGGCACTGACCCCAAACTTTGATCTTGTAATCGTCGCCGCCGGTTACCAAGAGGGCTCTGCTAGGATGGATGGCAACACCTCGGACAGGGCCTTTTTCGAGAAATATCAGCGAGGGTGGTTCATATTGTTGAGAAAGAGTGGGAATACCTTCATGCTCTTCGAATCTGTCTACTAGGACACCCATGCGGTAGTTCCATAACTGCACACTACCGTTGTGCAAAGCAGCGGCGAGAAGGGGCTGAGTGGGATGAAATGCGAGTCCTTAAAGAGAGGAGAGTTCCAGGATATAAACGGGCAGGTAAAGCACAATACACGTACCTTTGACGCGATTGCTCTTGGACTCGAATTTTGTGAGCATGACCGACATGATGGGCGAATCTGAGCGGGAAAAAGCGTGAAAGTTGGAATGAAGTATAATCGCTGTGTGGTCGGGGCGGTGTGCACGGCCGACTGGGCGCGGTCGTCGTTGTGGTCGTTGCTGGCGGTCTGTCCTTGCTCGACGGCGGACACGACGTGGAGGCTGCAAGCGGAGTTGGAAAAGTCGAAGTGACAGGTCGGTCTTTCCTACTAACTAGACGCGGTTACTAGTAATTTCTACTATTCGTGATATGAACACAGACTCATGACAATCCTTTACTTAGGTAGATCATGGGCGTGCTGGGTATCACGCCCTTTCTCCAAAAGACCTGGTGAGTTGCACTCTCCATCGACGCCGCTCACCGCCAACTCTCTACCAGTCCCCATGTCTTCAAGAAACTCCCCGACCGTCTCAGATCCCTGCGCGGAAAGACAGTCGTCATGTGAGCACCCCGTTTCTCCTCCCTTGATACCCTGCCGCAACTCACCCAAGTGGTCTGACAGAGATGGCACCCTTGTCACTCAACGCCTCCATTTTGCACCCATGCCTCACCCCCATAGGCACATCATTGGTTGGCATCGAATACTCACAGAACTGAGAGACTCTGACGTACACGCCATTTGCGTATTTGATGGGCAACAACGCAACGCAGCCAAAGCTCGTGAGGTCAGCGCGTTTCATACTACCCTTCGTCACCCTCATTTCAATTGACCGCAGGTCGAGCGACGTAGACAATCGCGACGGATAGATGCCGCCCGGGGGTCCATCGAAATAACTAGACTTCATAGACTGCGAAAGTTGATGCGCCTTCTTCCCTATTACCGCTCTCTACCTAGCACCGATCGCCAACGCGTTAATGACGCCCTCAGCAGTCTCAGATCGGCTCACAAATCGCTTGATGTTCATGTGTCAGGGTTGACGCTTCTTACGCCCACATTCCCCTCGCTGCATCCATCGTCATGCGCCCGTGTCACATCCCACACTGATCCACCATCACAACATTCTTACTTCTTCCCACACGCCGGCATGGGGACACACGACTTTCAGGATGTCTTGAATTCAGTGGCTGTATCGCCTTCGACATCTAGATCCGAACCACACGACATGTCGGTACCAACAGATCTAGAGAGTGCCAGTCACGCAATCACGGGCGATCAAATCGGCTCTTGCGACCTATTTGATGACCCTCATGATGATCTTTTTTCAACCCTTCCATTTGTCCACTGGAACGCCGCGGTCCAGCCCTCGCCGACAACTGCATACCTACTACCCGATTCTGTCGAGTCCTTTCAATCGGAACTGTCCACATTATATTCCGAATACAGCCAATGCATCACTCAGCTCACATCCATGCCTTCGTCCTTTGAAGGGCCTGCGATTCCAGAGCGAGGACATGACCATGTTGCGCCAACGGATAGCACTGACACCCTTGATGCAAGGATAGAATACGCCATGTCCAAGCAACAACTCCAGATGACACTTGACGAGGGCCATATTTGGAACGTCCTCTCAAGGCCTTCAACGTCTGACATCCCCCCACTCGAAACTGAGTCCGCGCTGATGACACTGGCCGAGCGGAGCACCGTCATCTCCCAGTCGTATCAACGTCGAAGCAACTCCCCAACGACACAGACATACGAAGAATGCAAGGAGCTCCTGCATGCCATGGGCGTCCCCTGCATCGAGTCCTCGGGACCATTCGAGGCAGAAGCACTCGCATGTACCCTTGTTACCCACGG
>JBBPQP010000256.1:0-35055 GCA_038092555.1 Boletus subgraveolens | reverse complement strand
TATCTGAAAGTTTGTTGACGAGGGTGCTGAGACCGGATCCACAGACGATCCCGAGAAGTGGACTGGGTAGTTTTTGCGCATCCAGGACGCCTCGAATTTTGTTGATGGTCTCATCAAAGGGAAGTGGTTCTATGGGGTGGTGCATGGTTAGTGTACTACAGTTTCAGTGTTGTATTCAAGTAGTGGGAAAGATATAGATCTCCAGAATATCTTCAAAGATCCTAGGTTATGTCGCCAAGGTGATAAGATAGCGGACTCGATACTCCGCTTGTGTCCTTCCATGACCTCTTCCGTTCCGAACCTCCGCGTTGCCCGACAAAAGCTGGGACATGAACTCGTTTGCGACAAGTTTCAACTCGAAACCGACGTATTGAAACTGAGCGTAGGGGGTAAAATCATTCAAAGGGGTTCGTCACGCGTGGAAATCGTACACCCAGGGTTTCTAAACTTGTCTCGCATCACAGTCAGCTGACTGGGCAGTGGGAACTTGGAAGAGCACTGATGTGACTCTCAGCGCTACGAACTCTACGGCAACGGAAACCCTTCCTCACTCACTCACACTGACTACATACCCAGTCACCCCTTCATGGACTCGGCGCAGAAGACGCTAATTGCTATTGCGTCTGTCTCACAACGAGTCAGCAACACACTAGATCGACATGTCGGTCGCAAAACCATCGAAAGCTCGCGGTTGGACAAGATAGTCGTCGGTTCTCGCGCCGTTCTGGAAGCGCTCAACAAGACGTTCCTTCTCAAGGACGGTAATGCCGACGATCGGCTTGTGGACTGGTTGAATCGCAAAGAACATCAAGCGTGTCTGGACACGCTGAACCAGATGGAGGAGATGCTCAACAGGAAGGTTGAATACAGTGTGAAAACCCTTTTCAAGGCATCGCGGTCTACGCAGACCCAAGATAAGATCGGCGAGGCCATCAGGCTGTTCCAAATACGCAGAAGCTACTTCCATTTCTTGCTCACGGCAGGTATCTGGTGAGTGTCTCGACAGGTATGCAGTGATTGTGCGATTCATCATTCCATTAGGAATCGTGAAAGTGACAGTCAACAACCACCGCAATTGATCGCTGAGCCAGGTGTATTACACATCAACCAGGCACTCGATGGACGAGGTCTCGCAACAACTACACAGCCCAGGAATGGCAATCCTTCCCGTGTCGTGCAAGCGAGGGTGAACCAAGGAGTAAATCGTATGTGACGGCAACTGCCCTTGTGTGCCAGAGTTTAACAATTGTACGAACCTGCAGTAGGGAAACTGGACGGTATCATAGGATGGCTCAATGCATGGAACTCTAGGGGGACGCATGAACGTACAGTTCTTCTGCGGCAACCCGATACATGCACATGGGTACCTAACACGGGCGCATATAAGAAGTGGAGGAGTGGGGAGAATCCGTTTTTGTGGCTGCATGGGAAACGTAAGGTGTTCCAGGCTGTTCGTTTTTTATTGCTAAGGTCGAACATGTTCGCAGCCGGAGCGGGGAAATCTGTCCTGGCGTGCGTGTGTACTTCGTGGATGATGATGATGCTGACCTTGGTTGCAGCGCTTCTGTGATTGAAGGACTCAAGGATACACTACAGGATGGCGAGGTCCTGGCGTACTTCTATTGCGATTTTCGAGAGGAACGGTCCAGGAGCGCGGCAGAAGTGATGCGTTCCCTACTCTCCCAGTTACTCAAGCAATTCCGTCGTCATGCTGTCGATCCAGGAGACTTGCTCGATGAGCTAGCGGAAGAGAGGGATGAAGGTGCTTCGACCATTAGCAATGTTACGTTTCTTGCTCGCCATGTTTCTCGTGCAGCGGAGAAGTTTCACGAACCGCCATTCGTTGTTATCGACGCCCTGGACGAGTGCAAAGATGTCCAGGAGCTGCTCGCTGCCCTCGTTGCACTACAGAAGGGTGGTATCCGGTTATTAGCCATCAGTCGGCCACTCCAGATCATCAAGGACGAGTTGTCACACGTTCCTTCCATCGACATGGAAACAATGAGTTTCCATGTATCGGCGGATATTAGACTGCATGTCACGAGAGAGTTGGACTTTCATCGTCGGCTGAGGATCTTTGATGCAAGGTTGAAGGATGAAATCTACTCTGCGTTGTGCAAGAAAGCCGGCGGAATGTGAGTACCATTGCACTACTCGATGGCTGCATAGATTCACAGACTCTGGGATCTAGGTTCCGCTGGGTGCAGTGTCAACTTAATGTTCTAAAGGAATGTGGGACCATGGTGGAGATCCGGAAAGCGCTTAACAATCTTCCGGGAGACCTCGACGCGACGTACGGACGCATTCTCCTTGAGATGGACAAAACTAAGGGACAAGGTGATGTTGCTCGGCGTGCATTGGGATGGCTCGTAGTCGCCTTGGAGCCTCTGGAACTGACTCAAATCATGGAAGGCCTCTCAATCGACATCAAGCAGCGAGTCCTGGACCGTGATTCTGTGCCGGTTCATGGAGCTACTTTACTGGATGCATTGGGCAGTTTGGTGATGTACGATGAAGGGACAGACGTTGTCATACTATCTCACTACAGTGTCAAGGTATGCTTGACGTTATCGTCACCTTGTATTCCACAACTAAGTTGTCGTTTGCATAGGAATATCTGACAGCAGAATCAACTCGCACCAAGTATCCAGGATATCATGTCGATCAGCAAGTTGCTCACACACAACTGGCTTTGCTCTGCCTTCGTTACTTTGGTATCTCCTTCCAACATCATCAGAAATCCGAGGGGTATGAAGGATCATCGATGTCATCCCACGACACATACAAACCACGAACACATCATGGCAACGCAAATACGACTTCACCTCATCTTATAAAACGTCCTGGACGTTCCTTGCAATTATTCGAGTCTCACCCACTTCTTCAATATGTGTTATCCGTCGGTTTCAGGCACCTTGGATATGTCAACCCGAGAAATAGGGAAATATTGCGCGCTATCAAAGATTTTGAGTTGGATGCACAAAAGTACCCATGGGAGTGGGAACAACTGTGCGATCCATTCCCCGATCTCAAACATGATCTGGCACTGTATATCCTCATCGCCTTTGCTCCCGAACCACTACTCCGTTCATTCATCGGCCACACTCGATTGCAGCTAAAGGATGGGACGAACCCGCTCATATATGCGGCATTCTTCTGCAAGCTCGAACACGCCAGGACATTACTGTCAAGAGGTGCCAACCCGAATCGTAAGGGGTTGAGTCTCTCGGGTTCCAAGCAGGTGTTACCACTCGAGGCTGCCATCTGGCGTGAGGACCGTGCCATTGTCGATCTCTTTTTAGACGAAGGGAGTCATGTGCCTCACGGGTTATTTGTGCCACTGCTGGCGGAGGGGATTTGTCGATTCCCTGCTCGCATTGCCTCTAGGCTGCTACAAACTGATGAATTTGTGGAATGGGCAGCTGATGTTCGGGATGAGAGTGTACTTCTACGCGCATCAAATTACAGCAGATTCCCCTTTCGCGGGGACAAGCCTTCGGAACACGATATTGATGTGACTCAACGAAGACTCCTTCAGATCGGCTGTAACTTATCCGCTGGAGACGAGGCGTCCTTATCCTATGCTGTATCTGCAGGGCATGTTCCCACCGTCAAACATATGCTTTCGCTAAACATACCATTCCCCCCCGACATCATTCTCGATGCATCGCGCAGCATGAACTCAACAATGATACGCCTCTTTCTCGACATGGGATGTGAAGTAAATGTTGCTTCACCCATGGAGGATACTCCACTTCATCTTGTCCTACAATCAAACGAGCTCTCCGAAAATGATTGCCTTGAAAGTGTCCAAATCCTCGTTGATGCGGGCTGCGATCCATCTGCATGCAACTTGGCCGGTCAAACCACCCTTCATCTTGCGGCTACGCGTGGATACGTCTCTGTGATCGAGTATTTGCTTTCGCTGCAGCCAACCTTGCCACCCGATATCCTGCTTGAGGTGTCCGGGACCACGATTATCCGGTCGCTGGTACGCCAAGGAGCTGACGGGCGTGCCATCGCAGCCAATGGAAACACACCACTCCATCTCGTTCTGTGCGACAGATGGCCTTGGATCAGCTCGGATGAATTTCTGGAGCATGCCGAAATCCTCATCAATGCTGGGTGTAATCCCTGTTTACCGAATGCAATCGGCCAGACAGCTTTGGACGTCGCGGTTCAGGGTGGCCATCTGCCCGTCGTTCAGTATCTGCTCTCGAAAGGCGTTCCGTTATCTCCAACTATCCTCCTGTACGTGGTTGGTAACGATGCCCCAATGGTAACTTCAGTGATCAAACCCCTTATCGACAAGGGGGCAGATATTCATGCCACCCGCCCCAATGGCAACACACTACTCCATCTCGCCATGACTACGAGCTCGGAGACGGAATGCTTGAAGAGAGTCAAAATTCTCATCAATGCTGGATGCGACCCCTACGCATGCAATTTCGCTGGGAGTACGCCGTTTTATATTGCAGCAAAACAGCGATACATCCTGGTCATGGAATATCTGCTTTCGCTTGGTGTCCCAGTTCCCCCCGATGTAATGCTCAGCCAGTTCGAGCGGGAGGGTTATCACTCTTCGTCGAGAGACTACTCAGCGATTCGCTTCCTCCTTGATAAAGGGGGTGATATACACACTATCTCAAAGGATGGAGATACATTACTGCATGCTACTCCCAAGCTTTATCCGGAGGACGATGCGCTGGAGCTTGTCAAATTGTTTGTTCATGCTGGATGCAAGCCTTCTCTGCCAAATTCGAAACGCGAAACACCCCTTCACATCGCCGCACAGCGGGGACACATCTCAGTCATTGAATACTTCCTTTCACTGGGTGTATCTCTCCCTCCTGACATATTACTCGCTGCATCAACGGGTTGCTTTGAGAAAATACAGGTGGTTCGTTACCTCATTGAAAAAGGTGCCAACGTCTCTGTCGTCACGACAGACGGGGACACACCACTACATCTGTTGGCGGCAGGGGGTAATCAAGATGATCGTCTGGAGAGTGTGAAAATCCTCGTTGATGCTGGTTGCGATCCCCGTACTCAGAATTCAAATAATGAGACACCAATACATACCGCAGCGTGGCGTGGATCCATCCCCGTCTTGGAATATCTCCTTGCACAAGGCATACCACTACCCGATGATATCTTACTCGCTTCGGCACCATCCACAATTCGTTTCCTCTTTGGCAAGGGTGTCGATGTACGCTGTGTTGCAGCTAACGTTGACATGCAACTACTACATCGTGCACTCGACCCCGAGAACTACCATCCTGACGAAGATTGCTTGGAGTGTGCTAAAATTCTGGTCAGTGCGGGGTGGAATCCTTTGTTGACAAACTCTGCTGGTGAAACACCCATCCATGTCGCCGTGAGACGCAGACAACTCTCTGTTATCAAGTATTTGCGTTCACACTGTGATAATGTACCACTTCCCTCCGACGTCCTCCTTGCCGCGGTGCCAAACGAGCAATTCCCGTATACAGGCGATAATATGGTTGGGGTGTTCAATCTCTTGGTTCGCGAGGGAGCCAGCGTAAATGCTGCCGCATCGAACGGAGATACTCTCTTGCATCTCATCTTACGGTTCGAGGCCTTTGTTGAAGAGGACAATGAATATACTCAAGAGAAGCTGTGGAGAGCCGTCGAAAATTTGCTCAATCATGGTGCTGACCCTTACGCACGAAATGGGGATAGGCAGAGACCCATTGACATTGCAGAAGCAAACGGTCATTTTTTCAAGAAGAACTTTCAGCGCTTGGTTCAGAATGCTCAGGATCGCACGCGGTCGAGTTCCTCCTTAAAGTCTGTGTCTTCTGCACCAGGGTAGCTGCTAGTAGATATTTTTGTCGTAACAGAAAGGACATCTCAATGTATGTGTAAACTTTAGGTCTGTTTCATATGAATATCATTTGGTTCAAGCTCTTCGCTTTAGCATTTTGGGCAGAGGACAATGAGTAAATCTCAGTCTGTTAGAGAGTCAGCACGAAAATAATTTATGAGTTACGAGGGATACAATGGCGCTACTTGTAGCTTGGTGTCGTTCCCCATCATCCCAATCACTTCTACATGCCTAGATCAAATTCATAATCGTCGGCGAGACTCGACAAAGGGTTGTCCCCTTGGCACATCTCCTGCAGCCTTGAAAAAATCAAGCGGAGTGCAATTTTGGAGGTCGGAGTACGATTTGTGTATCTGTCTGTCAATTCACGAGATAGGTTGCAACTTGCAAGAAGAAGCTTGGGCCGGAAAGGGCAAACAAGGACCGACTGGCGGGCGGGAGTGGCACAGTGAGTCCGACATGAGGGCGGCTGATTCCCTTGAGTCCACCTGCGACTACGACTTCCAGTATGTCGAGTTTCACATTGCCTCCTGTCCCTCACTATGAAGCTCCACCGCCTACTAAAGCCAACTGTATGTACTGCGTGCTAGGAATATCTCGCTTATCAAATAGGGTACTGACTTTGGATCCAGTGGACTATGTAGACCTTCCGATCATCGACCTAGCCAAGTTCGAGAGTGCGGAGGACCGTGCTCGGTTGGCGAACCAGGTTCAAGATGCACTGTTGACCCACGGTTTCTTCTATGTCATCAATCACGGATACCGCCAGTCGGAGGTAAGATCCTCACCTTCCCGTTGCTCCGATATCTAATATAGAAATAGACAGACAGGTTATTTGATATTGCAGACATACCCTTTACTGGCGTAAGCGATGAAGAGAGGGAAGTGTATGTTGGTACAATGAAACAGACCGGATCGTTCCAAGGGTACAAACTTCGACGGTATTTTGTAAGCCATTAGTTTCCCGTCCGAATCCCAAAGGTCAGGCGACTTACATTGGCATAGCACATTGACAACGGGGTTTACGATCAGATTGAGCAATACAACAGTGAGCATGATCCGTCCCTCTTGCATATGCGTCGAGCTTACTTAGCAGTTTTCAGTCAACCGCGATGTCACGAAACGGGGACATCCAGAGGCACTTCGCCCGTTCATGCCTGAAGTCAAGGAGTTCACCAAGTTCAACCATTTCAACGTTCTGCATCCGATCTTGCGGTGAGTTGAGTGTTTCATCGAGATGGCGTATACTTAGTAGACCGGATTGCAGATTAATCGCACTCAGTCTCGAGCTACCTGAAGACGCTTTGGTCAACATGCACAACTACGACGCCATTGGCGAAACATACGGTACGCTAAATACTTAGTAAGGTACCTCACAGTATGCCAATTTGCTCACTTCCTCACCAGTGAGGTTCATGAAATAGTCCGTTTTTTTTTTTGTCTCGTGTCGCGTCGTGAGCTGAGCGGTATTCCATATTCTAGTTATCCACGCTGTGTTGAGGAAGAAGCCAAGACAAACAATGTCTGGCTTAAAGGACATACTGGTGAGTCCGCAATTCGGCCGATCGACGCGACTTGGGAAATCACACGAAATTGACGGTTGGCGGATAGACTTTGGGAGCATATCGATACTGTGGAGCCAGCCCGTGGCTGCACTTCAAATCCTGTCCAAGGATGGTCGATGGCGGTGGGTGAAACACATCGACAACGCATTGGTGAGCGTCCGAGTCCACCTTGCTGGTTGGGCACTCTTCTGACGGTATGTTCTCATGGAGGTGGTGAATACTGGAGATGCATTGGATTTCCTCACAGGAGGGTATTGCAAGGGGACCATTCATCGGGTGGTGCAGCCTCCCCCCGACCAGCAAACGTACGCCCGGCTAGGAGTGTTCTATTTCGTCATGCCAGACGACGACATCAAGTTGATACCCATACGGGAGAGTCCTTTACTACAAAGAGTTGGGATCCATCCGCGGTGTGAAGATAGCGTCGCGCCCACGATGGAGCAATGGAGGAGAGGAAGGACTAGCGCATATGGCCAGAGCGACCTGAAACAAGGACAAGAGGAGAGAGTGGAGGAAGAAGTCATTAACGGGGTCGTTGTGAAACATTGGAATTAACTTCACGTTATGGGAGCCAGCAAGAATGAGAATCTATGAATGGACGGCACATGTAAGTATGAAGTTCGACTGCTTGACATACGGGTCGAGGTGGAAAGTGTCACGTTTGCCGAAGCACGGCGTTCACATGGCTGGCGTGCGCCGAAGTACGATGATGAAGCCTCCCACTAGGTCTTTTTTGGTGGAACGATATCGGCTTGCAGCAATTGCTGACAACGTCAGCCCTGCCAATAGATCAGGTTGAGATACAGGGATTTCAATACCCCTCAGGCATAAATTAGCTACGTCTCGCAGTGTGGAATTCCGTGTTCGTCAAGCGTGGAAATCGAATCGCGCGTGCTTACTCGAGCGGGCAGGTTTGCTCCAACTTCATAACTTCAATTGACTTTTCATCTCGGACTGCCTATATGTCCAGTGACGCCGATTTCTGGGGCATGGAAATGTCAAACATTGCCATTTGCGCACACGATTTCCTTCAAAATATTTACTATCAGAATCCAGATCAAGTTTCTAAACTTGTCGAACATCGTGCATCACAGTTGGCAGCTGACCGGAAAGAGCAGTGTTGCCATGACCTTCAGCGCCACAAACGCTACAGCAATAGAAACCTTTTTCTGACTTGCACCGAATAGTTACCCCTTCATGGACTCGGCGCAGAAGACGCTAATTGCCATTGCGTCTGTCTCACAACGACTCGGCAACGCACTCGATCGACATTTTGGTCGCAAAATTGTCGAAAGCTTGTGGTTGGACAAGATATTCGTCGGTTCTCGCACTGTCCTGGAAGCGCTCAACAAGACGTTCCTTCTCAAGGACGGTAATATCGACGATCGACTTGTGGATTGGTTAAATCATGGAGAACACCAAGCGTGTTTGCACACGCTGAACCAGATGGAGGAGATACTCAACAGGAAGGTTGAATATGGCGTGAAGAGCCTTTTCAAGGCATCACGGTCCACACAGACTCAGGATAACACCGGCGAGGCCATCAGGCTGTTCCAGATGCGCAGAAGCTACTTCCATTTCTTGCTCACGGCAGGTATCTGGTGAGTGTCTCGACAGGTCGGCAGTGAACGTGCGATTCATCATTCCACTAGGAATCGTGAAAGTGGCACTCAACAACCACCATTGGTCACTCAACCGGATGTATTACACGTCAACCAGGGACTCGATGGACGAGATCTTGCTACAACTACACGGTCTGCGAATGGCAATCCTTCCCGTGTCGTGCATGCGACGGGCAACCGGAGAGTAAATCGTACGTAGCTCCAGCTGCTCTCATGTGCCCGAGTTTAACAATTGCACAATCCTGCAGTGGAGAAACTGGACGGTATAGTGGGATGGCTCAATGCATGGAACTCTAGGGGGACACATGAGCGTATATTCCTTCTGCGGCAACCTGATACATGTACATGGCTACCTAACACGAGCGCTTATAAGATGTGGAAGAGTGGGGAGAATCCGTTTTTGTGGCTGCATGGGAAACGTAAGGTGTTCCAGGCTGTTCACTTTTTTATCGCTAAGGTCGAACATGTTCGCAGCCGGAGCGGGGAAATCAGTCCTGGCGTGCGTGTGTATTTCACGTATCGTGACGATGCTGACCCTGGTTGCAGCGCTTCCGTGGTTGAAGGGCTCAAGGATACACTACAGGATGGCGAGGTCCTGGCCTACTTCTATTGCGATTTTCGAGAGGAACGGTCCAGGAGCGCGGCGGAAGTGATGCGTTCCCTACTCTCCCAGTTACTCAAGCAATTCCGTCGTCATGCTGTCGATCCAGGAGCCTTGCTCGATGAGCTAGCGGAAGAGAGGGATGAAGGCGCTTCGACCATTAGCAATGTTACGTTTCTTGCTCGCCATGTTTCTCGTGCAGCGGAGAAGTTCCATGAACTACCATTCGTTGTTATCGACGCCCTGGACGAGTGCAAAGATGTCCAGGAGCTGCTCGATGCCCTCGTTGCATTACAGAGGGGTGGTATCCGGTTATTAGCGATCAGTCGACCACTCCAGATCATCAAGGACAAGTTCTCACGCCTTCCCTCCATCGACATGGAAGCAATGAGCTTCCAGGTATCGGCGGATATTAGACTGCATGTCACGAGGGAATTGGACTCTCATCGGCGGCTGAGGATTCTAGAGACGAGCTTGAAGGATGAGATTTACTCTGCGTTGTGCAAGAAAGCCGGCGGAATGTGAGTACCATTGCACTACTCAACGGCTGCATGGATTCATATACGCCGGGGCCTAGGTTCCGTTGGGTGGAATGTCAACTCAATACTCTAAAGGAATGTGACACCGTGTTAGAAATCCGGAAAGCGCTTAACAATCTTCCGGGCGACCTCGACGCGACGTACGGACGCATCCTCCTTGAGATGGACAGAACTAAGGGACGAGGCGGTGCTGCCCAGCGTGCATTGGGATGGCTCGCAGTCGCCTTGAAGCCTCTGGAACTGAGTCAAATCATGGAAGGTCTCTCAATTGACCTTAAGCAGCGAGCCCTGGACCGTGAATCTGTACCGGTTCACCGAGCTACTTTACTGGATGCACTGGGCAGTTTGGTGATGTACGATGAAGAGACAGACGTTGTCATCCTGTCTCACTACAGTGTCAAGGTATGCTTGATGTTATCATCACCTTGTATTCCACAACTGAGTTGTCGTCTGTATAGGAATATCTGACAGCAGAGTCAACTCGCACCAAGTATCCAGGATATCACGTCGACCAACAAGTTGCTCACACACAGCTGGCTTTGCTCTGCCTTCGTTATGTCGGTATCTCCTTCCAGCATCATCAGAAATCCGACGGAAATGAAGTATCATTCCATGACACATATAAACCACGAATACGTCACGGCAACGCAAATACAACCTCACCCCATCCTATCCGCCGTCCTGGACGTTCCTTGCAATTATTTGAGTCTCACCCACTTCTTCAATATGTGTCATCCGTCGGTTTCGAACATCTTGAATATGTCAACCCGAGAAATAGAGAAATATTGCGCGCTATCAAAGATTTTGAGTTGGATGCACAAAAGTACCCCTGGGAGTGGAAACAAATATGCGAGAGAGATGATTTTCGGGGAGTTCCATTCCCGACTCTCAAACATGATCTGGCACTGTATATCCTCATCGCCTTTGCTCCCGAGTCACTACTGCGTTCATTCATCGGCCATACTCGGTTGCAGCCGAAGGATGGGACGAACCCCCTTATATATGCGGCATCCTTCCACAAGCTTGAACATGCCAGGACGTTGCTGTCAAGAGGAGCCAGCCCGAATCGTAGGGGGTTAAGTGTCTGGAGTTCCACGCAGGCGTTACCACTTGAAGCTGCCGCCTGGCACGGAAACTGTGCTATTGTCGATCTCTTTTTAGGCACAGGGAGTCACGTGCCTCATGTGTTATTTGTGGAATCGCTTGTGGAGGGGTCTGCTATAGTTTCTGCTCACATTGCCTCTAGGCTGCTACAAACTGATGAGTTCGTGGAATGGGCAGCCGATGTTCTGGATAAGAGTGTACTTCTACGCGCATCAAATTACAGCAGATTCCGCTTTCGCAGGGATAAGCCCTCAGAACACGATATTGATATAATTCAACGAAGACTCCTTCAAATCGGTTATGACCCATCTACTCAATATGAGGCATCCCTATGCTATGCTGTATCTGCAGGGCATGTTTCCATCGTCAAACATATGCTTTCGCAAAACACATCATTCCCCTCCGACATCATTCTCGATGCATCGCGCAGCATGAACCCGACAATGATACGCTTCTTTCTCGACATGGGATGTGAAGTAAAGGTTGCTTCACTCATGGAGGATACTCCGCTTCATCTCGTCCTACAATCAAACGAGCTCTCCGAAAATGATTGCCTTGAAAGTGTCCAAATCCTCGTTGATGCGGGCTGCAATCCATCTGCATGCAACTTGGCTGGCAAGACCACTCTTCATCTTGCGGGTAGGCGTGGATACGTCTCTGTGGTCGAGTATTTGCTCTTGTTGCAGTTACCCTTGCCACCCGATATCCTGCTTGAGGCGTCCGAGACCGCGATGATCCAGTTGCTGGTACGCCAAGGAGCTGACGGGCATGCCATTGCAGCCAATGGGGACACACCACTCCATCTTGTTTTGCGCGACAGCTGGCCACGGGTCAGTTCGGATGAATTTCTGGAACGTGCTGAAATCCTCATCGACGCTGGGTGTGACCCTTGTTTACCCAATGCAATCGGCAAGACACCTTTGGATGTCGCGGTGCGGTCTGGCCATCTTCCCGTCATTCAGTATCTGCTCTCCAAAGGCGTTCCGTTACCTCCAAGTGTCCTCCTGTACGCGGTTGGCAACTATAGCTCGATGGTAACTTCAGTGATCAAACCCCTTATCGACAAGGGGGCAGATATTTATGTCACCCGCCCCAATGGCGACACGCTGCTCCATATCGCCATGACTACCAAACCGGAAACGGAATGCTTAAAGGGAATCAAAATTCTCATCAATGCTGGATGCAACCCCCATGCATGCAATTTCACTGGCAGCACGCCGTTCCATATTGCAGCAGAGCAGCGATATATCCTGGTCATGGAATATCTGCTCTCGCTTGGTGTCTCAGTCCCCCCCGACGTAATGCTCACCCAGTTTAGGTGGAATATTTCACCCACTCCGCCGAGACACTACTCAGCGACTTGCTTTCTCCTTGATAAAGGGGGTGATATACACACCATTTCAGAAGACTCGGACGGTAATACGTTAGTACATGCCGCGGCGATGCTTCATTCGGAGCATGATGCGCTGGAATTTGCCAAATTGTTTGTTGATGCTGGGTGCAACCCTTCTCTGTCAAACACGAAACACGAAACACCCCTTCACATCGCCGCACGGCAGGGACACGTCTCAGCCATCGAATATTTCCTTTCACTCGGCGTATCACTCCCTCCTGATATATTACTCGCCGCATCAACGGGTTCCTCAGAGAGAACACAGGTGGTTCGTTACCTCATTGAAAAAGGTGCCAACGTCTCTGTCGTCACGACAGATGGGGACACACCACTACATCTATTGGTAGCCGAGGGTAATCAAGATGATCGTCTGGAGAGTGTGAAAATCCTCATTGGTGCTGGTTGCGATCCTCGCGCTCAGAACTCAAATAACGAGACGCCAATGCATACCACAGCGAGGGGTGGATCCATCACCATCCTGGAATATCTCCTTGCACAAGGCGTACCACTCCCCGATGATATCTTGCTCACCTCGGCACCATCCACAATTCGTTTCCTCTTTGGAAAGGGTGTTGATGTATGCTGTGTTACAGCTAACGTCGACATGCAACTACTACACCGTGCACTCGAGTACAACTTCTACCATTCTGACGAAGATTGCTTGGAGAGTGTTAAAATTCTGGTCAGTGCGGGGTGGAATCCTTTGCTGGCAAATTCTACTGGCGAAACACCCATCCATGTTGTCGTGAGACACAGGCGACTCTCCGTTATCAAGTATTTGCGTTCATGCTGTGGTAATACACCACTTCCCTCCGATCTCCTCCTCGCTGCGGTGCCAAACGAAAAATTTCCGTACATAAACCACAGGGTTGAGATGTTCAATCTCTTGATACGTGAGGGAGCCAGCGTAAATGCCCCCGCATCGAACGGAGATACTCCCTTGCATCTCATCTTACGATTTAAACCCTTTGTTGACGAGGACAACGAATATACTCAAGAGATGTTGTGGAGAGCCGTCGAAATTCTGCTCAATCATGGTGCTGACCCTTCCGCACGAAATGCGGATGGACAGAGACCCATTGACATTGCAAAAGCGAATGGACATTTGTTCAAGAAGAACTTTCAGCGCTTGGTTCTGGATGCTCAGGGCCGCACCCTGTCGAGTTCCTCCTCACAGTCTGTGTCTTCTACATCAGGATAGCTGTTAGTAGAGATCTTTACTGTAACAGAAACGGCGTGTTGACCCGTGGTAGCTAAATACATATGTAAACTTTAGGCCCGTTTCATATGAATATCATTTGGTTCAAGCCCTTCACTTGGTACTGGCCGGGAGACAGTGGGTGAAGTTTTGTTTGTTATAATAGAGACTTACCGTCAAAACTATGGACGAGAAATACAATGGAGCTTGGTGTGACCCCGCCATCATGCCTCAGATAAAAAGCATCGCCGCAACTCAGCAAGAGAGTGGATTGCCAGTTCCGAGAACAGCAAGCGGAGTGCGAAAAGATGTCTCCTCTATCCATCACGAGGTGGGTCACAAGGAGAGCAGTTCAATAATAATGACGTCATCTGATTCCACCGTTGCAGGTATGCAAGAAGGTTGGCCCGGAAAGAGCGACCAAGGACCGACTGAGTCCGACACGAGATTATTAAAAGCGACCCCTCGAGTTCGCCTACGATTACGACTTTCAGTATGCCGAGTCTCACATTGCCTCCTGCCCCTCACTACCAAGCTGCACCACCTACCAAAGCTGACTGTATGTACTATATACCAGCAATACTGATCCCACCTTCCTCGCTTATCAAATAGGTTGCTAACTTTGGATCCAGTGGACTATGTAGACCTCCCGATCATCGACCTAGCCAAGTTCCAGAGTACGGAGGACCGTGCTCTGTTGGCGAACCAGGTTCAGGATGCACTGTTGACCCACGGGTTCTTCTACATTATTAATCACGGATACCGCCAGTCGGAGGCAAGATCCCCACCTTCTCGTTGCTCCGATATCTAACGCGGGTATAGACGGACAGGATATTTGATATCGCAGACATACCCTTTACCGGCGTAAACGATGAAGAGAAGCAAGTGTATGCTGGTACTATGAAGCAGACCGGATCGTACCAAGGATACAAACTTCGACGGTACTGGGTAGGTCATTAGTCTTCGGTTCGAATTCCGAAGGCCAGGCAACTCACATTGACATAGCACATCGACAACGGAGTTCAAGATCAGATCGAGCATTACAACAGTGAGCATGATCCATCCCTCTGGCCTATGCTTCGAGTTTGCTTAGCAGCTTTTTAGTCAACCGTGATGTTACGAAACGGGGACATCCAGAAGCACTTCGCCCGTTCATGCCTGAAGTCAAGGAGTTCACCAAGTTCAACCACTTCAACGTTTTGCATCCGATCCTGCGGTGAGTTGAGCGTTTCGTCGAAACATCATATGCTTAATAGGCCGGATCACAGATTAATCGCGCTCAGTCTCGAGCTACCCGAAGACGCTTTGGTCAACATGCACAACTACGACGCCATTGGCGAAACATACGGTACGTTAAATACTTAGTAGGCTGCCCCACAGTATGCCAATTTGCTCACTTCCTCACCAGTGAGGTTCATGAAATAGTCCGTGTTTTTTTTTGTCTCGTGTCGCGTCGCGAACTGAGCGGTACATATTCTAGTTATCCACGCTGCGCTGAAGAAGAAGCCAAGACGAACAATGTCTGGCTTAAAGGACACACTGGTGAGTCCGCAATTCGGCCGATGGACGCGACTCGGGAAGTCACACGGAATTGATGCTTGGCGGATAGACTTTGGGAGTATAACGATTCTGTGGAGCCAGCCCGTGGCCGCGCTTCAAATTCTGTCCCAGGATGGTCGATGGAGATGGGTGAAACACATCGATAACGCATTGGTGAGTGTCCAGGCCCACCTCGCTGATTGGGCATCCTTCTGACGGTATGTTTTCGTGGAGGTGGTGAATACCGGAGATGCATTGGATTTCCTCACAGGAGGATATTACAAGGGGACCATCCACCGAGTGGTGCAACCTCCTCCCGATCAGCAGCAATATGCCCGGCTAGGAGTGTTCTATTTCACCATGCTAGACGACGACATCAAATTGATACCCATGCGGGAGAGCCCTCTGCTACGAAGAGTTGGAATCAATCCGCGGTGTGAAGATAGCGCTGCGCCAACGATGGAGCAATGGAGGAAAGGAAGGACTAGTGCATATGGTCAGAGTGACCTGAAACAAGGACAAGATAAGGGAGTGGAGGAAGAAGTTATCAATGGGGTCGTTGTCAAACATTGGAACTAGTGTCAAGGTACGAGGGTTTGCGAGGACAGAATTAACAGATGGACAGTACGCGTTGCGTATGAGGTTGGACTGTTCGACATATGTGTAACAGTAGAAAGTGTAACGTTTGCCGAAGAGGGTGTCCAAGGAAACTAAGAACGTAGCGTGCGCTGAGGTACAATGATCAAGCGTTCCACTAACTCTTTTTTGGTGGAACGATACTGAAAATTGATGAGACCAATCAAAGCATACCCGTTAAATATTAAAATTAAAATCAGGGACCAGAGTTCCGCAAGTCGAAATCTACAAGCAAGCAGTACATGTGTGTATAAAGACCGACTGTTCGTACATATATGTAAGATATGCACCTATACAAGGAAGAGAAAAAAAACTCATTAACGAGCGAAACGTGTACGTTCGTCTAGAAGGGTGTTGAACAAAACCTAAGAGAACATAATAGACAGGACACCAAAACGCTAAAGATCAGGTCTTCTTGCCTATGTGTACCTTTCCCCGTAATGGCAGGCCCTTCAGTTGGAACCCGACTTCTTCTCCGTTCCCATCATGGAAAGGTAGGCCAATGATGTCAACCCCGACATCGACGGTGCCATCAAGACCCGCTGTTGCGCCATCTGTGCCAAAGAGTATCTAGAAAAGAAAAGAATACAGATGAGCGCATGAACGAACCAAGGTACTAAACTGGTAACATACCTTGCTCACAAATGTGCTAAACTCTTTTTCTCTCCCTGGTAGGACCTGAATAGGTACATCCACAATCGAGGCTGATACCGAGAAAATAGATCCCTCATCGTCCGTGCCATTATAAACACTCTTCGCGTCTAGCCAGTCGTCGGGTAGTATGTGACCGAAGGCACGAGGAGGGAGAGGCTGCGGGGGATGACTTGGAACATTTCCCAAAACACCCAGAGGGGAAAGCAAGTTGTCCACGTCTCCGTCAAATACCAGGATATCGGGCATAATTCGCTTGACGTCCATGTCGAAATTCATGCCCTTCGGGAGCACGATTAAACCAAACACTTCTCCACTTGCTAAAAGCTCAGTTCCGTAAGGTTTGACTTTCATATTGCGAATTGTCACATTGCGCAAGACCTTGGGCTTTGTAGCCGGCGAGGGAAAATCGGTGTTGATCACGAGAGACGGAAGTAACGGAGAACTGATGGATATTGGATTGCGCTGGAGAGACAGGTAGCGAGAGGCGAATGACGATAATGCTTCGATAGCGGTAGATGGCAGCGGAAGGACCTTGCCCGAGATAAAGAGCGTCACATTAGGATGTGTAAGCGAGAATGATTGGGTTTCAGCAGAAGCAATGGGGATAAAGGTATCTGGATCTCTAGTTGGGAGTGACACGACAAAGGGTATTGCAGGGACAGTCATTTCAAAGTCGGGTGGTGCGGGGTCGATGATAGAAGCACGAGCGTTCAACTGTATTTCTTTGTCCGTTGAAGAGATATCGAATGACTCGAGCGAAACTAGTTGAGAGAACGATGGCAAGGGGCTATCCTCGCCTGGTTCCGGCAAACCCGGAATAGGCGGAACTGGAAAAACATTGTGCTTAGATTGAAAACGAATGGGGCACAGAAACACCTACTAGGCAGCGATAGGCGGGTTTCAATGTGATGGAAATTTGCGGAGAGCATACTCCGCCAACCTTTGCCATCTAGACCACCACCCCATACGGCAACTTTGGGGACAGACGCCTGGAGTGATGCAGCCCCATGGCGCCATGAATCTTCCGCGAATTGAGCAAAATCCGAGAAATTATCCGTTGGCCGTACGAAGACAGGAATGGATACTGGTGTCAGCCATGACGGATCACGGGGTGGATTACTGGTGATGGGCAATTGCACTGGCTGCGCCGAGACGGTCGCGAGTGAAGCTCGGTCTGAAGACACATAGACCGTGGCGACGTCGGTTGTCACGGTCCCGAGGATACGAATGCCTAGGCGGCCAAAAGACTTCCACAAGTTTTCCAGCGTTCCTTCACCGTTGGCGGTGTTCACGCCAATGACTGACCCGGCGTCAACACCCACCCTGGCGTCCAACCTAACCCAGAGCCCCCCGTCTGTGGCATTTATAACATCTACTTTGTCTGGACCTTGAAAGACTAGACCCTTCGCGAGTACGTCATCTGGTGAGAGATAAGAAAACCGGGTTGCGTAGGAGTATGCTAGGATTGCCAGAGCTAGAAAGACGACCAAGCAGAGGGAGAGAGTGAAGGAGAAGACAAATATCAGTCTCTTCCAGAGTCGGCGCCGCGCTATAGAGGTGTTCTCAAGGTCGAGTTCACCTTCGTCTCCGCTGACTTGGCTGGACCCAGCCTCGAGAAGTGGCGTGGTCTCTGTAGCTTGGTGCGGCTCATCCTTCCCCTTCCCCTTTGTATAACGCTGTCGATCCTCGAGTACCGCCGCCATGGAGGTCGTAGGGAAAAGAGAAACTGTTACCGAAAGCCGGGCCTCAGGTGTGGAAGCTGCTGGTTCGAACGTGGGCTACATCCACCAATTTCGGATCGTCCCCTATGTAACTTGACAAAAGACACGTGTCCTTGTCCTCAAGGCCTCAGGCTCGCCAACTATCCCATTGCAAACAGTAATAGTACTGATCTAACTCGCAACCTGAGGACGTACAGATGAGCCTCGCTAGATTACTGAGTCGATTCTTTTTCACAACGAAGACAGCGGCAAGTGAAAAACCAACTCTCTTCCAGTTCTCGCCTCCTTTGATCCACTGGCGAGTCCATGTCAATGTAACTGATGCATAATTCCTCTCCAGCCCGAATTCTTCGAGTAACCTCGAAATGAAGTGCTCTTCCTTCTCGTTTCTTCTGAACGTTTGGCGTGCAACCTAAAATTATTGTCGGCACTTCTCTCCCGATTACGCAGCAACTTCGGACGCACTGTGATTAAAATAACTTGCGCTGACCCATATTCCCCATCCAACCATCTCGTCCCTCCGATCCCCATCCCATATCCCGAAAGCATTCCCGGTGTCGCGAGAGAGCACCTCACGAACGGTAGACATGTATTTCTGGAGGTATTTCGGAAGTGCATGCGAAAGGAAGACGTAGATACGCAGGTAAGCAGTGAGCATGTACGGCCGTGCCTGAATATTGCGAAGCTCGTTCGTCTGTAGATTGAGTAATTGCGACCAGGACCCGGATCGATTTCGCGTCGTTCGCGATATCTGATCGCATGAGGAATGGCGTTCAGCGTAGTATCGGCGCACGATAGCCGCCACGAGCGAACGTGCAATCTCAAGTTCCATATCATCTAGATGGAGAGTCGAGTAACAAAGGGCAAGGTGTGCTTTGGAAGCAACGAGCGCCTCTACGCTCTCCCAGGCTGCATCGATAACTGCTTGGGTGATTGTCTTGCCACCAGGCTCGAAGGAGGGAAGCATGGTATTGACCTTGACTTCCTCCTCCGGTGATTTGAAGCGCTTCCGAGTCGCAACTTGACCCTTGGTCAAGAGAGCATCCACCTCCATCAACAAGACAGATGCTTCGTCACGTTCCCAGCTATCTTTGCAGACATCACTACAAAACCAAGCAGTCGCCGCACCCGCTCGACTCCACTTGATGCTCCAGGTGCGAGAGGACCCGACGGTGGATGGCGCATGATCGCTCGCAGAATATGCGAAACAGTGGGCGCAAACTTCTTTTCGATAATCCTTGTAGATAACGTGGGCGAATGGTGCTTCGTCCGAATGTATCCTCGTCCAGGGCCCGATATCGGAAGTCGCGAACAAGGAACGCCCTCCATGAGTCGTAGTTTGGAGCTCGAAGTACGAGAATCCATCGCATACCGAGAGTTCTGAGCTGCTAGCTGAAGGAGAAGACATGTCAGGGCCACGATATCCAGCTCATCCGTACAACCTTCGCGATCGGCTACGTTGAGACCGGCCGGCCGGCCGGCAGCTAGTAAGTTTCATATCATGGGCCCGAGGTGAATCGATCTCCTTGGTATTTTGTCCTGTACATAACAGCTGAGAAGCAATACAAATAATCAAACAAAGGTGACGAGAAAGAAAAGTCGATACAAGTACGACATCCCCAAATACTGGTCTCACTCTTCGTCGGCCATAACTACATCTTGTAAACCTTCCGCTTCATTCCCCACAAGAACCCGGTCTAGACCTTCCGATACAATTTCCATCTCCTCCACCAGTTCCGGTAACTCGAATTCAATCAACATATCCCTCAGGTCAAACCTGCCAAGCTTCTCTGCCCACTTCACTAGCTTATCCTTCTCTTCACCTTCACCAAGGTCTCGACGCCGAAGTAGGTAACGTCTGAGCATCCACGGGAGACCAAACCGAACAAGGATACCGAGAGCCAGCTCCTTCTCCTCGACGATCCATTGATAACGAGTGTCCTCGGTGCGGTCATGCAGCGCTTCAAGAACCTCACGGAACTTGTCCTGCTTCTCAGGGATATGAATCTGTAACTGGACCAACAAGTCGATGGCATCATCGTCTTCCTGGGTGTAGTAGCGAAGATGTTCGAGCCCGCCATCGAAGACGTATGTCAACATGGGACAGCGATCAACGATGGAGTAGCGTCTGGAAATGTCAAACATGTAGGCTTGCGTGTAGGACTTGGCGATTGCCTTTTCGATATCGTCTGTCATGATGTATGTGATCGAGCGCAAGGCGAGGTCCCTGTGTATAGCATGCGCATCGAAGAAGTACCTCGAAAATTTCTCATCGTCAGGGGGCGGTTGGGTGAGGAAAGTCTATAAGACGCATGCTTGAGATTGTATCTCGTGAGGTCTAATCGGTACCCTTACCCGCACAGTCGGATGACCGAGACCTAGCCTTGCCATACGGTCATCGATCTTGACGAGATTTCCGCAGAGCATCAACATATCCTCTGGGGTCACGACAGTCAAGTCATCGTTCAATCGGAGCGGAGGGGAGTGTCCTAGTTCGATCTGGACAGCCTCGATGATTTGAGAAAGTGACAGTGGGCGGAGTGCACCGCCTAGCCATCGTACCGCCATGGAGACAATCAGTTGGACGTCTTCGCTCCTTTCGTTGACCCTGCGGAGGAGATCGTAGTGGACAATTTCGAGATCCTTTGGGGCATCGCGAATCATGATGTTTACCTGTGCAACGGATCGACAGACTTCCAGAGAATCAACGATGCATTGAGCATGCCAGAAGCTACATGAAGCTCGTGAGCATCCTAGATGCTTCTTGCCAGGAAAGTGACACTCACGACCCCGGATTGCATGTAGTCACAGCATCCAGCACATCGATCTTTTTACGTTCCGGGATTGCCTGAAGTCTAGAATGATCCATCATCCGCTTCATCAGCCACTCACGCATGTCCGCGGTCGTATAGCCTATATAATCCTCCAGGTTGATAGTAGGTCGACCTCGATATTTAGCGAGGATGTCTGGATCCGGCCTACTCGTGACCAAAACTCGAACATTCGCCTCTTGCATGGCCCTCTCGAGAAAAGCCATCACCGCTGGAACGTCATCACAATCATTGAGACCATCAACGAAGATGGTTTTCTTCTCATGTAATCGCATGGCACGCAAAACGAGATTTTGGAAGGTCTCGATATCAGTAGGCGGGGGAAGACCATCCAGGTGTTGGTGGGTAAGATCAGGGAAAGTCATTGCGAGGTCCGGCTCCGGGACTTGCAGGAACTGAACAAAAAGGGACTTGAGAAAGGTAGAGGTCTGCAAGGTACGAGTGTCGCGGAAATCGAAGAAGTAAAACGCGGGAAAGAATTCTGGAAGAATGTATGGTGGTTCGTCATATTCTCGTTTATATCCATCTCGTTTCTCTTGCTCCTCGATCTTCTGCCATAGTTCCTTGAATATCTGATCGACTATCGCCGCACTGCAAAGCGTCAGATTGATCGCGGGGATAATCTTGATAAACCTACAGAATGACAGACTTTCCCGAGGCAGCTACGTCATAGTGAGAGACTAGGTCGTGGCTGCAGAAGAACCATAACGTACCTTTACCACGGATCCAAAGGAACCCTTCGGTAGCCGACCACCACTCATGGTAACGCTTGCAAATATCTGGATTGAAAATCCATTTACACGTTCCTTCGTGCTTTTCCCGCGACATGAATTCTTGCCTATCAGTTGTATCGATGAAACCTAGCCATTCAATGATGTCCACCGCCAGCTGAACTGTATCCACACATTCCTTAGAACAACACTAGAAGTGACAACGGGACTAACTTTTGGGATCTAACTTTCTGTTCCTGGAATATGACGCGTATGACAGAGTTGAGGATACGGTGTAAGAAAAACTCACGATCTGTAAAAGTCATCGTACAGCGTGTCCGCGGTTGTTTGCTTGTACTCTTGGATGAGGCGAATCTCCTCGTTCAGCATCTCCAATGAAAGTGGGAATGGACCCCTCCTCCGAGTGGGTGTGGCAACTTTCTTATGATTCTCGATTGCAGTCGACATGATATTGTATGCGTTCTCCATGTGTGAAGCAAACTGCGCAAGGGGTCCTTCCGGGATCCACAGACCCTCTATCTTCTTGCGACGCCCCAGGTAACCCTCAGCTTTACGCTCGTCGCTGGTATCGAGAAGAATCTTAGTACTATTCGCGGCACCACCCACGGTGATGTATTCGTCGAGTAATCTCCTTCGAGGACCCTCTGACTCGCAATCTGAAGCCAAGAATTGATAAAAGCAGATGATGGTTCTCGACAGCAATGACGAAAACTCATCGATCTTCGCCCGAACGTCGAATTCGGGAGCAGGAGAGGTTCCACGGGGCTCTTCGTCCATGGTATAGTGCCAAGCGTTGAGGTAGAGGGACGTGGAAGATATAAAGGTAGTCGTGCGAGCGCCCCACAGCAACTTTCAAATAAGCAGAATAGGCGCCTGTATATGCAGTGCACTTCCTTTACCCTGTGTAGAATGACATTGGTGTGGCGAGTCCAGCCTTGCAAGTTCATGGTAGTGGAACATGTACATGACACTAGCAGAAGCCAAAGCGGTTGAGCGAGACTTGCCGAGCGTCGCTTCAACTCGAACTGTTAGGTACACATCCACTCGTGTTATCTCAAGTGAAACGCCAAATCAAGTCTCAAAACACCGTGCGTTTTGCCAGCTAAGTTAGGGCCTTTCCCGCCTCCCCCGTTGCAAGATGGCATAAACGTCGCTAACTGAATCCATCATTAGATCGCTCATTCAGACTGCCGGTCAAGCTATCTTTGCGGAGTATTACTGTAACATGACACCTACAACAAAGCTATCCATATATCCCCTGGGCGAAAGGTGTTCGCCCCTGGTGTCGCCGGAATCGTACAAGGATCATATCCGATGGACCCCTCCGAGATTCCATGTTGTCGTTGCTCATTGACGCGGACGTCAAGACAACCCCAGGGGAGGACGATCTCGTCCACTCGATCCGTCCCCAAAATTGCCCTGCCAGCGAAAACGAGCCGATATCTCCAGGGACCTCGTGACCTTGATGAGTTGTCGGCCTGGAACACGCACCGCGTTTCCGATCAGGCTGTCGACACGTCGGCAACTCGGTTACAGGACTCAGCACTTGATATAAATTTTTTGGTCAAGCCTGTCCCGTCGCTTCAACGTTTCCATGACTGGCATAGATGTGGTGAAACCCCATTGACACAGCAACATCGAAATAGGCATCGAAGTGGTCTGTGGGGAGAAAAAGCCCAGACGACTGAAGGCTCTAGAGTCAACGGAAGTGGAGTGCGTCGATATCATTGAGCCTCAGTGGGCTCAAAATCTGGCAGGTTCGGTAAATTAAAATTAAAGTTATATAATTCGCTCCCTACAGTCGATTTTTTTTTTTTGTTTTCATACTCCGGTTAGGACCTAACTGGCATACACCTATGGACCAAATTGCAACTGCCCAACTCTTTTTCTTATTTGGTATACATACATAGCTCAAGAACAGTGCTCGAGTCTTCTTTTTTTATCTTTCAAGTGCCCACATAGCTTGCGGAGTGTTGGCAAGCAATACAGCCCATTTCAGAGCGTTGCGGGCCGTATCGCCTAGATGTTCGGGGTTTGAATCTTGGAGGCACTCGGGACAGGCTGACTGGCATCCTGTCACACAAGTACCGCCGTCTGCTCAACCCTCCAGCCTGTCGCCTTACATTTTCGTGGAACACAGTTTATTCATTAACATATCCCTTCTTTTGTTCCCTTTTTTCCGACAAGGTCAATGAGTAGCTGCAATTGGGCAGTTTCAGTCGGAGACGCATATTCAAACACCTCTTGTATGCCGAATAATCTGAACCGCAGTGGTTGTAATGACGTCAGAAATAAACTTTTAGATGTCATTTTCTGGAAAAAAAAGTGTTCACCGTATACATAAGGTTCATTGCGGTCAGTCCGGTTGACATGTTGACAGACAAGGCACGCTTGTGGAAGCGGGCGAGACGCCTAATTCATGGTTACCCGAGTTACGCATGTAATAATCCCAACCGGGCACAAAGGGGTCGTTCAATTGGGAGGCTAGTTTATGTGCTTACTATCATTCGATCAGACAGGAAACAATTTTTAGTTTGCGGTATGTAATAGATACAGGTTTCCTCAGCTATTAACTCGAGGTAGAGTAGAGGGTATCAGAGACAGAGACAATCATACAATCATAGGTGATCTGTAGAAGACCGAAAGAGGTGTTAAGGGATACAGGTTCCGAAGCCATTGTGAGATGTGTGTAGTGATGGTGCAAATGAGAAAGAGATGATGGTGGGAAACCCCTCGACATATATCACAAGGAACTTTTGATGGATGAGTCCATTTTAGTAAGATTGACGGGTCCGTCGCGCCAGCGCGTCACGTTTAGTGTGCACCAGCACCAAGATTCATCGCGCCCAATACGATTTCCCATGCGAGATCGAGACAATCCCAGAGTTCGGGATCATGGACGCCGAGAGCGACCGCGTTACGCCAGACTGCGGCGATATTCTGGGCGACGCTGGTGAGCGCGGCCATTCCAGGCGCTGAGGAGAGGAGGTGTGCCGAAAGCGAATGCAATGCGGGGCCGGAAGAGAGCGTGCCCCTTATAGCTTGAGAGGATGTGATGGTCGAGAGGAAGGATGAGGGAATTGCTGGGACGAGCTTGGAAAGCAGCTGGGGGACGGAGTGGGTATACAAAAATGTATGCAGTGGCGCGAATGCAGCGGGTGAGGGCACCGAGAGCGGGAGGATGGGGAGGGTGACGCTAACTGTGGCGTTTGGATGTCCGGACACAGTAGAATGGGGTAAACGAGGGAGGGATGCACATTGGGACGCGAGTACAACCGCGTGGGTGGGGACGAGGAGTGCAGAAGAGTCCTGGGAAGATGATCTTGAGAGAGCCAGGACATGCGTCGGGAAGGACGGTGTATGAGAGGTCGCACGGAGCGGAATGGTGAGGGATCGCGTTTGATGGAGCTGCGACCGCGGCATCGAGGGTGGCAAATGGGACGGCGACAGCGTCGATATGCCAGTCAGCATCCTACCGAATTGTAAGTAATAAGAACCATGGGTGGATATATTAGGGTACTCACTGGTTAGCTTGAACGCGCAACCCACGGCGAACATACTCGATAGCGACGCCGACCAGTTCTGGTGCAACTGCTGCAATGTTCTGGGCAGGTATGTCGGCGTAAGGCGGACGCTGAAGAGTGCGGGGGAGTTGAACGTTGGTGGGGTAAGATTGCTGAGCGGAGTACATAGCAGACGCAGAAGACACGTCCTCAGAGTCCCAGATGGCTTTTGTCTGGATGGGGTGGGCGGGGCGAAGCTGGAACATTATAGGACTTATTGAAAGGGAGTATGGGAAATGATCTAATGGGGTAGGAGGAAAAGGTTGCTGGGGATGTTGTTCCGTGAACGTGTTTGAAGCAGGCTGTGATCTGAGACGTTACCGAGGACGATGAAAGTTCTTATACACATCAAAGCGCCATTTGTAGCACAAAGATATGTTGAAGCCACGGCGGACCAGGGACCTGCTTTCTTGCGCATTTGGTCAATCGTTTGTTGGTGACAGTTTAGGCAACCCCCCCGCCTCGCGTCGTTGAGATAAACTCTAATCCAACCCCGTACACACGAATGCCTGATAATCTGGGTAGCCATCACAACGTTCCTGGAGCCTTGTTCTACCTTTAGCTACCCCTTTGAGACTCCCGACTGTACCCGTGATTTTTTTATACTCCTAGACAACGTTGTCCAACGGATACAATGACACAAATATTCCCGATGCACGAGGCCCGCTTACTACTGGTTGTACACTCCGATACAACTGATACGCGTGTCCGAGTCTTGTCAGAAGTCCCTTCGAAATGGAATGCCTTGTTAATCTGTGCTATATGTAATCGAGCTCCGGGTCGTGCTGCCGAGAGTGGTACCACTGGCCATTAATATTGCCAATCCCATACTGTCTTCTGCCGCGTGTTTTCTCGGGCTCCGTATTGTGGCAATGGCTAGGTAATAGATACAGTTCCAGTTCAGTTAGCGTTAGCTCAAGGTTTAAATGCTATTCAAATTCAGACGCTAGCGTTGACCCTCACCACTCGACCTCCGACCTCCGACCTCCGATTGAACCCGGTCCACAACGGTGTCTCTTGTCACAGCTATCTGTTGCCCACAGGGACCCACTAAAGCCTCACCGTAGTACGCCATTCCGCAAAGAGCGGATGTATGGAGTGATGCAGTAGATTCACAAGGTCCGGGGGTGACTGGTGATACTAGGCTCGTGCACGTGTTCATTCTCCCGTGCTATGCTCTACTCCGAATCCCCAGTTACTCCTCGTGTCCATAAGGTGTCCACAGACGCTCACGCGTCACCTGTCCCTGAATGTGTGTTGTCACCCCCGAGGTTTCCTGCAGGCAAACTTGTGGACACCACGCTATGAACCCCACGATCAGGAAACTTCCCAAGTGTGGTCACGCATAGGCACGGCCTCCGGATCTTCTGTCCATCGTGTTTGCCAACACTCACCGGCAACTTGATATTGGATTTGTGTGCGACATGAATAGATATTGATAAGTATCTATAACTCGAAAAACTTACAAGCCGTGCTGCAAGTCCTGGGTGGCCGCCAATTTTTTCGGGTCTGGATTCAACAGTTCGCGAATTGTTGAAAGCTAGTTAAAACTCGCAATAGCTTCCCACAATCTCCAGTTCTTTGGCATGCAAGGTGAAGGCTTGCTTGTAGAACTCCGTTATCTCTCACCGCTCGCCCCGTCAGCCATTCATCCACGTGTCCACCCTGATCGATGATCGGCCTATGTCGCGAGCAATGACTGAAGCCACAAGGTAGTGCCGACTCAGCTCAGCTGTCCATTGACACTATGCAATTATTGTGCTGATGACCGTACCAGATAAGCACTACTACTTGGTTTATATCTTGCTTGTACATTCCCAATATATTCCCTCCGCTCGGCATGGGTTATCAGTGATACGCTGAGCTTCAACACACGCTGTTTTAAGCGTAGTTGGCCAAAAAAAACTATCATCATGATTGATCATGATTGATCATGTTACCTCAGATGTTTATATCCCAGGATTTCCTCCTAGAACCTTACTCCTTGTGCTGTTCAGTCCTGTAATTGTCAGACAAACCCTTCGTAGTGCGCTCCATGACTTTGAAGATGCGAAATTCATAAGCCCAATCTCTGGAATCTCGAGGTCAAGCACTTCATACCCCTTTCAAATGAATAGTTTTCGTCACAAGCAATATTGTCTCAACTGCTATTCCTTTTTCGTGTATAATCTAAATACACTACCCTACACCTCCTGTAATCTTTGTGCGTCTCTAGAGTGTCGAGAAATGTTGTGCTGCGGGTTTGCATTGATTAGCCATTTCACTCACGTGGATACGATAGTGATCCGTTTGTCCCAACGCAGTCGATTACCCCAAATTACACGTACTGAATCGTAACGGACGTTCCGCTGGTCGAGACATTGGTCAGAACTGTGGCATTCTGTTCAATGTCATTGATGGTGGCACCCGTGGGGGTATAGATTCCTGTCCCGGTGGCCATGGCGTTCGTAAACGTGAGTGTACCAAAGTCGGCCAAGGGGACAAAGCTGCCATCCACTATATAGTCTTCAACGATCCACTCCGCATTCTGACCGCAAAGGGGAGCAGAAGAATTGAGACTCTTAGACACAAGTTGACCATTAGTCAGATTCTCTATCGTTGCAGTGCCAGAATTCGCGGACCAAGCGACAATAGTGAGCTTGATGACATCTCCAGCAGAGATACTGATATTTGAGAACCCATAGGAAGGTGCGGGTATCCACTCGTACCAGGCTGTTCGTGAGAGGAACAGTGAGATAAATGTAAATACGCGGTCCAATGTCAACTTACCACTATATGTGGGTTGACCACTTTCAACGACGAACGTAATGCCGGTCTGGAAAAGACCACTTGTACAAGTGTCGCCATCAATACCGACCCAAGCGGCAGCTCCAGCCCCATCCGGACCCGAAGGAGTGGGGACGGTAATGGTCCCAGTGATATAGTCGAACGTTCCCTGTTAAAACGAGACGAAGATAAGATCGTGTACGATCACGGGCTAGGAAAACGTTACAGACGTTACCCTCAGCCCAGACAGCGCCGGCCCAATTGGTGCTGTATACCGTGTTGAAAACACCACCAGCATTCTGCTCTAGACGGTTGTTTACCTGGGACTGGGTGCCCTCACTACGGCGAACAACGCGAGCGCCTAACCCAGAAGGAATAGCCAGGACCAGAGGGGCGACCAGAAAAATACTAAAGAGGGCGACGTTAAAGAGCATGATGAATGTAAGGGAGCAGAGACCGCCGAAAGAATGGGAGCCCGGCATCGAAAGAACGTACCTCTGGGCTTTTATACATCCTGCTTATCGCCCAATCTTCGCATTAGGGACAAGCAATGCCAGCATGCTACGTGACACAAAGCCCAAAGGCGCGATCTTTGCGCAATGCTTCGATCGATTTTGAAGTCCTTGGCATGAGTGTGGCATTATGCACAGCCTAGCACTGAGTAACACAGGTTCGGTTACTTCAAGAAAACTTGCTTCTTGATGAATACGACCAAGTTGGGTAAACGCTGCTAACGACCATCAAGCAAAACCGTTCGCCGCGTGCCTGCCTGGGAAAGCAAGACAACTGCCAAAAAGCACCGGCCAATAAAGAACAGGATAGTGAACAGACCTGCGTACTTCTACACTCGTCGAGAAGCTTCTAGCAGTGAACTGCATTCAGCTGCTGCATGATAATATTGCTTGTCCACAACAGACGAACGAACGAGTAACCAGGCTTGAGCGTTATTATAGTTCGAACAGCACAATGTAAACATAGTTCATTCAGGCAGAATGTTGTGTCGCTTGTTGCTACTCGGACCTTTTGTCGGCTAACACTGCAAGGTACCAGCAGGTTATGTCATGCAGGACACCGGATACCGTCGGACCTTGCCAGCGCAATTTTCAGATTATGTAAGCGGTCTCTAAGTGAGGTATAAAATATTTTTACTAAGTTTAATGGGCCGTGGTTTTTTCCTTATCAGAGATTACCACGCACGTGAGCCAAGCCACCCCTCTTCCACGAGGAGCTCCTATCACGTTGCTCTCAATCTCTATCTTCCGTCGTCGATTGAGAGGAGACCTTCTAAGCTATATTCGTTCTCGCGCACTTCACACTCAAACCATATTCTATGACTGATACAAATGAATCAGGCACAATGTCGAGAATCACCAGAACCGGATCTGGGGAATCAAGAAATTCGGTCGGAACAATCTCCTCTCAGTACTTCGCTGGAAATTCAGGAGGAGATGACCTTCAACCACGACCCAAGTTCGAAGAAGTGTGCCTCTCCTCACTCAAAGACTTCAGGAAAGGAAAAATTGATAGGACCACTGCGACCACTCGTATCGCAATGGCTGTCGCTGGCGCCTGCTTGCCCGACGCTGAGGAAAGTCAAACTTTCGAGAGGTATTTTTCGTTCATCGATCGGGATGACAACGAGCTGCGCACAGCGAGCTCAGAAGCTCGCGTTGATAGAACAGGATCTCACCTCCCTGCGAAAGAAGCTCATGTTGGCCAAAACCATGGACCAGGAGACCAAACGGACGAAGAGATTGAGATCAATGCAGCCCAAGACCAAATTATTGGAACGTCTAGTGGATGCAAAGGAAAATCCAAAGCCAAGGACGAAGAGGGGGAGAAGTCTGAGATGTCACGCAAATCATCCTGCAACATCGGGGATGATTTCAGCACCACTGCTCAGTCGTCTGACAAGTCCGACTCCTCTTCAACAGCGTCTGTCAGAACTTCCGTCGCAACCACCTGGCGGAAAAGGATCAAGTTGGATCTCAGGTACCTCAAACGAGCATCGAAGACTGCTGAAGCGAAAGGAGCCGCCGCACCACTGCGACGAACCAACAAGTTGCTTAACAACTGGTCGCAGGACTTCAAGGAGGTTGTCAGGAGATTTAACCTTTGCCCCAGCAGGCCCGAGTTCCCACTTGGAGAGCTTAAAAACATCCTCAGGGGACGTTTTGTCAACCTTGATGCTGTACTCACGTATCATTACTCCTCACACACGTCCGAAAAACACACGGAGAAAATCGGAGAACTGGAATTCACGTTCTCACCCTCTTCCTTTGCTCGCGCAGTTGAAACCACATCCGATTGGATCACCACATGGGGAAGAACTGAACGAATGTACAGATTCATCTTCCCTTTCTGTGTTGATGAATTCCGTCAATATGGCGAGTTCATATCCCAGATGTTTACCCAACATCAACCAGAGTTCCACTTCCGCATCATACAATTTGACAAAGCAATTTGGAAGCGAATCAGGAATTGTCGCAGTCTTCTCTTCACCCAGATCAGCGAATTTGCCGACCTCCAGTCCTCTCATTTCCTCCCCTCAGGGATTCAGTACAACAGTGGTGCACCAACCAGGTCTCTTGCAAGAACATGACCTGCTTGGGCTCAACGCTCTGAACCCTGCCACAAATACAATCAAGGGACCTGTCGCCGGTCTGCTGATGCCTGCAAATATGCGCACATCTGTACCAAATGCGGGAAACCGCATTGTGAATCTGAATGTCGGACAGTTGCCTGAGAGCATCACAAAACCCTTCTCTGACCCCAAATATCGCCGAAAACTCCTATGGGACACATCAGCCACCCAAACCGAATCCCTCAGCCCAGCTGTACGGGATACTTTTTTCGCCGAACCCATTCCCCAACCTCCTGGTGAAGAACACAGTAATGCTGCGGCGACCTCCACTTTGCATAACCATTCTCTCTTGTTCAAGATCGTAACTCCTATCAACGTAGACTGTTTCAAACAACTTCTTCTCCATCACCCTAACCAACCTTTCGTCAAGTCAGTCTGCTTCACTCTTCGCAATGGTTTTTGGCCATGGGCAGAAACAACGAGAGAGGAATTCCCCGAAACCAGTGACAAGCCCAACCGCCCATCACTCTCAGATACACACCTCGCATTCATCACGCGTCAGTTTTGCGAAGAAGAAACTTCCCACTGCTTCTCAGCCCCTTTCGGACCTCACCTACTGCCTGGCATGTACAGTGTACCCGTACATGCTGTACCCAAACCGCTGTAGAGATCCTACATTACCTGAGTGCACACAGGAGTCTTTTCACTACGGTCTGGTGCTCCTCCGACATTTGGAACTTCCGCTTTGTCTCGATACTTACTTCGGACTTCATCTCAAACAGTCCACACCCCTTTTATAGCTTTCCTACCTGCTTTCTGCGTTATATCTTGGTTCTGTGCTCGTGTTTCCCTCCCTACAACGTATACTTTCGTGTTTACCTTCTATTCTTTTATGTATCCTCTTTTTAGTTATATTAACGCTTATGCCTGGGTAACTCCGGACTATAAAGCATTTTACTTAGGACTCGTAATCCATCTTTCCTGATCCTCAGTGCTGTTCTTCTAAAAGTGCTTGTTCTGAGTTCTCAACACATTTACACCATCAACACTGCACCCTGAACACCTCCGCCGCCAATCCAATCAATCCAATACTATGTTTATTTCCGGAATATGTCCGGAATCTCTAACATTGGGTCTAGTAAGCCGCAGCATTATCCTTCTCTTTGTTGTCACTCTTCTTCGAATCCCTTTAGGGTCAAACTATTTGTCCCCTTCTTATATACTTTCTTTTGCTACTAACCCGACTGGAGGAACTTCCTCCCAGCAGGCCTTATAGCAGTTTTACACCGAACCATTACATATCGAACTTCTTTCTTTATGTCATGATCATCCAATCGCAGGACATTGCAGACATGGACGTACCATTAACTTACTTACTCGTCATTTCTCTTGGCCTGGAGTTACCAAAGACATTAAAACTTATGTAGATAGCTGCCAAGTGTGTGCCCAAACAAAGGGATCCTCAAAGGCACTGGCAGGAAAACTCATTCCTTTACCTACACCTACTAGACCGTGGGAAGATCTCTTGGTCAATTTCATTACTGGATTACCTAAATCCAACACCTACACGGCTATTTGCATTGTCGTAGATTGCTTCTCTAAAGAAGTTGTCTTCATTCCTTGTTATGACACAGTTTCCTCTTTGGACTTAGCTATTCTATTCAGAGACAATATTTGGTGTATCCATGGACTTCCCTCTACTATAGTTTCAGACCATGGACCTCAGTTCGTTTCGGACTTCACACGAGAACTTTGTGTTACGACTACCACCTGGTAGGCATACAAGTAGACACGAAGCATAGAGCCGCCTGAGCCTAACTCTTGTTGGTCCTAACGATGTAGGATACCTTCAGGCTTGACGTGAGCCTGGTGACGAACAACAAGGGATAATAGAGATATATTCCGAGGGAGATGACAACAAGGAGCCCGAGGTAGAGAAGGTCCAATGTCCTAGGCCGGGGTAGGGACGTTGGATAACAAGGGCGTCGTTGAGCTGGACAGGTTCTCCTGAGGTTGAGAACCTGGGACTAGCCAACGGTGACAAGCCGTTGGAAGAGAACAACTGGAAGTCGCTCGACCTTGAGGACCTAGAGGGAAAGCTCTAGGTGTCGACAGCGGAGTCCTTCAACGAAGGAGGAAAGAGGGGAGGGCGAGATAGAGATCAAGCAAGGGAATGTTGCAGGGAATGGATGATGTATACCACAAGAGTAACTGTTAAGGTGTACACTTTAGGTGTCAGATCAAGGTTAGAGAGAGAGAGGTGTTTGAGAGGAGCTCGAACTTATATACCCTGGCCGTAAGGGCTTTAGGGCAGGTATATCCTACTCTGGTAATGGTGGTCCGTGCACAGTCTAACCTAATATGGTAAGAGTCCGTATCCGCAATAGGAAGCCGGAGTCAGTGTGGCGAGGTTATCGCCTAAAAAGGCAGGAGGGGTCCTGCGTGGGAAGTTTACAAGTGGAAGGACGCGTTGTGGGAATCAGTGTGGCGCGACGTGTTGTGATGGCATGTGAGTGGTCACAAGGGTGGGGTGGCACAACGAGGTAGGTGGCAATGTTGAGGAGAGATCTGGCCTCAACTGAGATGGGGATTGCCGAGGAGAGCACAGGAGGTCAGCTGTGCAAAGAGAGGCACTATAGGTAGTGCAGGAGAGATCCGAAGGGCGTAAGGGTTGCCCTAAAGGAGGAGGAGGGTGGGAAAGTCCCAAAGGGGTTTCCGGGGAAGGTCCAGGGAAGATCCAGGGAAGATCCAGGATTGGGACACAGGAGGGCAGCTGTGTCAAGGGGCACTGTGGGAGAGCAGTGCGAAGAGAGTGATGTCGGGCTATTGCAGGACGTGTCGTGTCAAGCGTAAATGAGCGCGAGAATGCGCCGGAGCGGGTGGTCCGGTGACAGGAGAGGTCACATGAGGGCACATGGTCGAGGGGAAGAAGAAAAAGACCGGGGGGTGCCTAAAACCATAACACTTTGCAAACTTCTTTCCATTTCTCAAAAGATCTCAACAGCATACCACCCTCAAACCGATGGACAAACAGAGCGTATCAATAGAGAACTAGAACAATATCTCCACTCTTATGTATCCAAGAAGCAAGAGGCGTGGGCAGATTGGATCAAAATGGCACAATTCTCCCACAATAATTCCCTCACCACCTCCACCAGTTCCATTCCATTCGCTATTACACGTAATTACGCCCCACGCATGGGCTTTGAAGGAAAAGCGACAGGTCCAGGTGCTGACTTCAGGAAAGAATTCGGCCGTTCACACAAAGAAGTAGAGCAGGCTCTCAAGGAATCTAAAGAACGAATGAAGCAGTTTGCTGACAAAAGAAGGTCAGAAGCACCGGAGTATGTTATTGGCCAACAGGTTTGGCTTTCAACCGATAAATTAAAGCTACCTTATACGGCAAAGAAGCTCACACAAAAATGGATCGGCCCTTATCAGATCAAAAGGGTCCTTCCAAATGCCGTAGAATTGATCTTCCATCTTCTATCTGCATTCACCCCACCGTCAACATCTCTTGCATTAAACCCTACCAAGAAACCCTCCCTGGTCAACCCGTCTCACGACCAGATGCAATCGAGATTGACGAAGAAGGAGAAGAACAATTTGAAATAGATTACATCGCCAGTTCCCGCTTTGTAAAAAGAAAGCTACAATACTTGGTTCACTGGAAAGGTTACGACGAAACAGACCATACATGGGAAACTTCAGACATCATCAACACTGCCCCTGATGCAGTTGCCGATTTCCACCATCTAAACCCCTCCGCTCCACATAAACTCCAAGGACTTTCAACTGCAGACTTTCAATCTTTATTTTCCCCTTATGAAAACTTCACCGAATCAAACTTTCATGTGACTTGTCTGGAATTCAAGTCTTAAAGAGGGAGTAGTGTTATGATATGTAATATTTTCAAACTTTTCTTTACGAACACTTGTGCAACACTTTACTTCATATTATTCGACACATTGCACGTGACCATGGAAAAAGTCACCTGATCACAATGATGTCATAGCATGTGTTATTAATTTCCGCTCTTCTCTCACGATGCTACACTTCTTTTTCCCATCATCAACTTCTTTTTCTCACACCCATGTACTTTCATTTGACCATACTTAGTCATTACTATTTACAGCACTTGGTCTGTGCTCACTTCTCAA